>PVIA01003574.1:0-164156 GCA_004024845.1 Tonatia bakeri | reverse complement strand
CTCCTCCCACTTCCCTGTTGCTAACCCTCCATGTGATCTCCATTTCTGTGGTTCTGTTCCTGTTCTAGTTGTTTGCTTAGTTTGCTTTTGTTTTAGGTATGGTTGTTACTAACTGTGAGTTTGAAGTCTTTTTTTACTGTTCATATTTTTAATCTTCATTTTCTTAGGTAAGTCCCTTTAACATTTCATATAATAAGGGTCTGGTGATGATGAACTCCTTTAACTTGGCCTTATCTGAGAAGCACTTTATCTCCCCTTCCATTCTAAATGAAAGCTTTGCTGGATAGAGCAATCTGGGGTGTAGGTCCTTGCCTTTCAGGACTTGGAATACTTCTTTCCAGCCCCTTCTTGCCTGCAAGGTCTCTTTCGAGAAATCAGCTGACATTCAGATGGGAACTCCTTTGTAGGTTACTGTCCCCTTATCTCTTGCTGCTTCTAGAATTCTCTCCTTCATTTTTACCTTGGCTAATGTAATTACGATGTGTCTTGGCGTGTTCCTCCTTGGGTCCAACCTCTTTGGGACTCTCTGAGCTTCCTGGACTTCCTGGAAGTCTATTTCCCTTGCCAGATTGGGGAAGTTCTCCTTTATTATTTGTTCAAATAACTTTTCCACTTGTTTTTCCCCTTCCCCTTCTGATACCCCTATAATTCGGATGTTGGAACATTTAAAGATGTTCTGGAACATTTAAAGATGAACGTCTAAAGATGTCCCTAAGCCTCTCCTCGTTTTTTTGAATTCTTGTTTCTTCATTCTTTTCTGTTTGGTTGTTCCTTTCTTCCTTCTGGTCCACTCCATTGATTTGAGTCCCAGTTTTCTCCCCATCACTACTGGTTCCCTGTGCATTTTCCTTCATTTCTCTTATCGTAGCCTGCATTGGTTCATTTAATTTATGACCAAAGTCAACCAACTCTGTAAGCATCCTGATCACCAGTGCTTTGAACTGTGCATCTGATATGTTGGCTATCTCTCGGTCACTTAAAAAAAATTGGCTCTGGGACTTTTAATTCTGTTTGAGCCATCTTTTTTATTTTTTATTTATTTTCCTTTGGTCCGGTTGCGGCTGTTACAGATGGATGGCGGAGCCTTAGGTGTTCACCGGGGTGGGGCACCCCAGTTGCTGAGTTGTGACGTTGTATGTGGGGGCGGGGTCTGAGAGGGAACAATGGCGCTTGCTTTGCTCTTTCTAGGACTGCAGTCCCCCCTGCCGCCTCCCACAAGCAAATTGGGCCCTTCTGGTGCTGGCTCCCGGGCGGGTGGGCTTGAGTACTTTCTCGGACTCTGTGGGTTTCCCCGAGGAGCCTCCTGTGAGGCTGAGAGAATCTCCCGGCCTCAGCTCCCACAGGTGTTTTCAGTCGGTGCTCTTAGGCTTTGTTTCCCGGCGCTGGGGCCCTGGGTTGCGCGGTCTGTGTTACTGCCCGCTTTAACTTAGTTTGTCTGTGCTCGAATGCGTGGCTGCAGACAGCCAGCTGCCTTGCGCCCCTCACTGGGTCTGTTTGTTGCCTCCTGCACCCAGGGACTGCCACCGGTCTGCTAGCTGCCATCTGCGCCCTGCGTGCCCACGTCTGCCAGCCACCGCTCCTTCCTGCCGGGACCCCTTGACCCCATAGGCCTCCGACTCCGTCCCTCCTTACCGGTCTGGATGTACAGTAGTCAGACTTCCGTTCAGTTCATTTCTCTCTGTTCTGGTTGTTTCTTGTTTCTCAATGTTTGTTGTCCTTAGTTTTGGTTGCGTGAGGAGGCATAGTGCGACTACCTATGCCTCCATCTTGGACGGAAGTCCGAGTTTATTGATCTTGATGCCAAAATTACACTGTCTTAATTGCTGTAGCTTGTATAATAAGTCTTGAAGTCAAGTAGTGTTAGATATACAACTTTGCTTTTCTTTTCCAAACTTGCTTTAATTGTTCATGGTTTTCTGAATTTTCATATGAATTTTAAAATCAGCTTGTCAAATGTTATTTTAAAATATGCTGACTTTTCTTTTATTATTATTTTTTTTATTGTTGTTCAAGTACAGTTGTCTCCATTTTGCCACCATCACTTTTTCCCACCCCTCTCACCCCCAACTCCCACCTTCAATCTTTTCCCCTTTGGCTTTGCCCAATGGGTCCTTTACATATGTTCCTTGATGACCCTTTCCTTCTTGCATTGAATCTAATGATTAATCTGGTAGGAACTGGCATCTTAACAATATGAGTGTTTCCATCCATGACACGATATATCTTTCCATTATTTAGGTTGTCTTTTATTTCCCTAAGCAATGTTTTGAAGTTTTCAGGGCACAGGTCTTTCACATCTTTTGTCAGAATAATTAATAAGCATTTAGTATTTTGTTATTATAAATAATATTGTTTTTAATACCAATTTTCAGTTATCTTTGCTAAGATAAAAATTCAGTTGATTTTTTGGTATATTCCTTCTGATTTTCTATATAGATAATCATGTAGTCTGAAAATAAAGTAAGTTTTGCTTCTTTCTTTTCAATCTGGACAGTTTTTATTTCTTATTCTTGCCTGATTGTTTTGTCTAGAACCTTCAGTATAATGTTGAATATATACAATTAGAGGAGACATCATTTTCTTGTACCTGATCTTAGAGAAAGAGTCTTTATTCTGTCACCATTAAGTTTGGTAAAGGCAGTTTCCTTCTATTACTAGTTTACTGAAAGGTGTGTGTGTTTAATTTTTTTGAGGGGGTCAGAAATGGATATTGGATTTGGTCAAATGCTTTATTGTATCTATTAGGATAATCATTTATTTTTTAGTTTGCTAATATAGTAATATAGTGAGTTACATTGATTAAATGTCAAATGTTAATTTAACCTTGAATTCCTGAGATAAACCTTACTTGGTATGTGTCATATTCTTTATACACATAGTGTGACTTTATTGACTAAAGTGTTGTTCAGAAGTTTTGCATGTCCATGATGACTGTTAGTCCATGGTTTTCTTCTCCTATAATGTCTTTGTATAGTTTTTATATCAGGGTAATGTTGGCTTTATGGAAATAGTTGGAAAATATTCTCTCCTTTTCAACTTCCTGGGATTGTTTGTATAGCACATTGTTATTATTTCTTTCTCAAATATAATTCACCAGTGGCAGCATGTAAGCCTGGAGTTTTCTTTGCAGGAAGATTTTAAACTACAAATTCAATTTCTTTATTAGATACAAGGCTGTTCATGATGATGTGACCTATTTCTTCTTGAATGTGCTTTGGTAGTTTGTGTTTTTCAAGAAATTTCTTGTGTCATTTAGATTATCAAATTATTGGCATAAAATTGTACATAATTTTCCTCTATGATTCTTTTCATATTTGTAAGCTCTGTATGATGCCCACTCTCATTTCTGATAGTGGTAATTCATGTTCTTTTTCTTTTTTCTGATAATTGTGATTAGAGGCTTATCAAATTTATTGATTTTTAAAAATATATTTTATTGATTATGCAATTATCCCATTATTTCTCCTTTATTCCCCTCCACTCTGTACACCCCATCCCATCCACATTCTCTCCCCACTTTAGTTCATGTACATGGGTCATACATAAGTTCTTTGGTTTCTGGATATCCTATACTATTCTTAACCTCCCCCTGTCTATTTCCTATCTACCATTTATGTTACTTGTTTCCTGTACCTTTCCTCCCTCTCTCCCCCTCCCACTCCCCTGCTGATAACCCTCCACATGATCTCTATTTCTGTGATTCTGTTCCTGTTCTAGTTGTTTGCTTAGTTTTTTGAGGGATTTTTTTTAGATTTAGTTGTTAATAGCTGTGAGTTTTTTGTCATTTTACTGTTCATATTTTTTATCTTCTTTTTCTTAGATAAGTCCCTTTAATGTTTCAAATAATAAGGGCTTCATGATGATGAACTCCTTTAATTTGACCTTTTCTGGGAAGCATTTGATCTGCCCTTCCATTCTAATTGATAGCTTTGCTGGATAGAGTAATCTTGGATGTAGGTCCTTGCCTTTCATGACTTTGAATACTTCTTTCTAGCCCCTTCTTGCCTACATGATTTCTTTTGAGAAATAAGCTGATAGTCTTATGGGAACTCCTTTGTAGGTAACTGTCTCCTTTCCTCTTGCTGTTTTTGAGATTCTCTCCTTATCTTTAATCTTGGGTAATGTAATCATGATGTGCCTTGGTGTGTGCTTCCTTGGGCCCAATTTCTTTGGAACTCTCAGAGCTTCCTGGACTCCCTTGAAGTCTATCTCCTTTGCCAGATTGGAGAAGTACTCCTTCATTATTTCCAACAATTTATCAATTTCTTGCTTTTGCTTTTCTCTTTCCAGCACCCATATGATTTGGATGTGGAATATTTAAAGTTGTCCCAGAGGTTTCTAAGTCTCTCCTCATTTTTTTGAATTCTTGTTTCTTCATTCTGTTCTGGTTAAATGCTTCTTTCTTCCTTCTGGTACAAACTGTTGATTTGAGTCCTATTCTCCCTCCCATCACTGTTGGTTCCTTGTACATTTTCCTTTATTTCACTTTTCATTTTTTCCTCATTTTTGCAACCATACTCTACCTATTCTGTGAGCATCCTGATTACCAGTGTTTTGAACTGTGCATCTGATAGGTTGGCTATCTCTTTGTCACTTAGTTGTGTTTTTTCTAGAGCTTTGATTTGTTCTTTCATTTGGGCTATTTTTTTTTGTCTTGGTAAGCCTGTTACATAGTAAGGGGTGGAACTTTAGGTATTCACTAGGGCAGAACAATCCAAGCCACTGTGTTGTGATGCTGTCAGTGGGGGAGGGGTCTGAGAGGGAACAGTGCTGCTTGCTCTGCTCTCTGCCAGGTTTCAGTCACTTCTGCTACTACCCACAAGCAAAGTGGACCCTCTGGTGCTGATCCCCAGGTGGGTGGTTTTGTTTACACTCTAGGACCCTTTGGGTCTCCCCAATGAACTCTCCTGTGAGGCTGGGAGTTTCTCCTGCCACCTCAACTCTCACAGGTCTTTTCAGTTAGAGATTTTGAGGCTTTCTTTCCCTGCACTTGAATCTTGGGTTGTGTGGTCTATCTCACTCCCTAGGTGTTCCTCCCAGTTTATCTGCATGCAAATGTGGGACCAACTGCTCTACCAGCTGTCCTTTCACTTAGTCCACCAGCCACTGCCTTGCCTGCCCTGGTCCTTCAGCTGCTGCCTTGCCTTGAGTGCTCTCCACCTGGCTGCCTGTCTCTGCCCCTCCTATGGTGTGGATGAATGTTTCTTCTTTAACTCCTTGGTTGTCAGACTTCCATACAGTGTGATTTCCTGGCAGTTCTGGTTGTTTTTTGTTTTTAAATTTGTTGCTTTTCTTCTTTTGGTTGTGTGAGGAGACATAGTGTATCTACCCATGCCTCCATCTTGGCCAGAAGTCTTTATTGATGTTTTTTAAAGAACTGCCATATTTCACTGGTTCATTCATTTTTTAATTATTTTACTCTTTTGTATTTCATTGATTTATGCTTGATCTTTGCAATTTCATTTTTAAAATTTCACTTTGAGCTTAATTTGCTCTTCTTTTCTTATTTTCTTAAGGGTGGACACTGAAGTATAGTAATTTGAGATTTGGCTAAGATCAAATGGAGATTTTATTTTATTTTTCTCATATAGGTATGTGGTACTATATATTTCCTTACAAGTAGTACTTTAGTGACATACCACACATTTTTATATTCATCTAATTCAAAAATACTTTCTAATTTTCCTTTTGAGTTCCTCTTTGATAATCTGATAACTATCAAAATGTGATAATTTAATAATTATGATTGTGTGAACAGAGCAATGAAATAGAAAATAATAAGGGATCATTGGTACTTTAGGTAAGGTCACAAGGGAAGTCCTTGAGTGACATTCCAGTGAAGATCAGAAGGTTGAGAAGGAATCAGTTAGGTAAAGAGTTGAAGCAAGAGTATTCTAAGCACAGGGACAGTAAGAGAGAAAGTCCTGGAGCAGAAAAGAGGAAAGAATCTGAGAAGAGAAAGAAATTTTGTGCTAGATTCAATCATCAAACATGCTACTTCTGAATACTATAAAGCACTAGAACAAATTCCATAAGGACAGAGGGCTTCCATGTTGGTCTAATTACAGCTCTTCTTAGAATCAGGGTAATGGATAAAATGACCCCTGGAGAAGGCTCACCACCTCAGGAATTATATCTCCATTAAATTGTTGAGATACCATTTCATCCTAAGAATGTGCTGCTGTACAGCTTTGAATATTAAATTCTTTACCCTTGAAACTTTGTCATGAGTGGTCATTTGATTGTTATTCTTTCTTTCTTTTGAATATTTTTTAATACTCTAAAGAAACTTTCCAGATTGACCTCAAATAACTGATTCATATCCAATCTATTTCTTTGCTTTTCCCTACACTTTAGCCTCTCTGAATAGGACTCTTTGATTCTTGGTGACAAGACTAAAATGATAAATCATGGACACAATCTGGTGCCATCCGTTTTCAACTTTATTCTTTTTCACCACAAAGGATCTGTGATGGAAAATGTTCTTCAGTCATCCACAGCTGGCTCCAGGACCACAGTGAGTGAGTAAACATCTGTTACAGACAGGCTGAAGACGTGCCTTCCTTAAAGTGTTTTCTCCAAGCTGGCTCACTGAGAAATTGTTCTCTCTATCTCTGGAAATCTTTTCCTGTACTTTTTCTTCCCTTGGTTCCCCTGGGCTTTCCTCAGCTCTTCCAATTCTGTCCTCAAGTGAATGATTCACAGCTTGTACATTTATCATATCAGTCTTGGGAAAGTGAACATTCTCTTTTTCTTCATGCTGTGGTCTCTGCCCTTGGGTTCTGTGTCACAGTGCCTGAGACCATCACTTGCAGTAGAAGATCAGGGAGGACAGCTTTTATAAGCAGGAGGGTTACTTTTTGCCCATTCCACAGGACCAACAAAGAAGGCTGCAGGATGGAATCAATCAGAGATATCTCACAATAAATGTACTTCCCAGGATGGAACCATTTCAAGAGGAAAAATGAAAAATTCTGTCCCATTTGAGATGTCTTTTTTTCTCAAAGTCAGAATGATGGGAATCTCTCTGGTTTTTAAACATGCTAAAGGAAGGTCTTTTTTACGTTTCTTTTTTTAAAAACATATTTTTTAATTGTTCTTCAAGTACAGTTTTCTGTCTTTTACCCCCATCCCAGCCCACCCCCAGCCCTCCCCACCTGACTCCCGTTTCCAACCCCCTACCTTGATTGTTGTCCATGTGTCCTTTATACTTGTTCCTGCAAACCCTTCCCCTGAAATTCTCTCCCCTCTCCCCACTGGTCACTGTCAGCCTGTTCTCAATTCTGGTTATGTTTCAGTTTCCTCAATTCTCCCTGGTCAAGAATCCTTCCTGATAGTTGAGAAAAGGAACAGTTATACTCCTCTCCCCGTATTTCCTCTTTGGCTTGTAGAGAAGGAATATAACACTACCATCTTATCCCTCTAACTGCTTATTCCTTTTCTTTATCAGTGATCACCATTGAGGTATATGCTGCAGAGGGGTTGGTGATCCTGGTCACATGGAGAAAGCCTTGGATGTGTTTAATTTCCTGCCACACGTTGTGACAAAGAGCTAATTTCATGTCTTGTGATCAAATAACTATGACTTTGCAAGAGCAAAATGTGTTGGAATAAGGATACTTGGGGTCCTTGTGTGGCTTGGGACATTGCCAGGGCAGCTCTGGGGTCTGAGTGTTTTTATTCTATTCCTGCTTTATTACCCTGCCTAATTCTCCCATTTCAAAATGTCGTGGAGTAGGCTGGTGTCATTTGTTTTCATAAATTAATGTCGATTGCAATTTATGACCAGATGGGCCCTGAAAAATAAGAGGCTTGTGTGTCTCTTGGAAGGCCTAAAGAAAAGCAGTGGGCATGCTCGGGTGAACTTTTGCACTTCAATGCTTCGTTCTGCAGGGAGAGTAAATACTTGTGAAAAATCCTGTTTTATAACAGCTGGTCACAAAGGACTCCTTATTTGGATTATTTTTTTGCCACTGCTTCTAATTCCTGGAGCAACTAGAAAAAATGTAAATATTGTAATTCTTCTTCAACGCACTGGGAAGCCATGTGTGTTGGGGAACAACTTCACTCTACTTAGAAACCAGAGGTTTAGAGTCTGAATCCCCATGGCCAGCTGGTGTGGGGTGCATATTGGATCATCACACATAAAATATCTGACCCTAAATGAATATCTCTTTTTGCTATTCCTTCATGGGTCACCGAGAAGAACTGGGTCAGTGAGAGGCACAGAAGAAACAAACAAAAAATGCACTAGAGAATTTGATGAGCCTATGATTCTTAGAAATAATGGCTTGTGGAAAGCTGGAATCCAAGGTCAGTTTGGCAACAGCCAAAGAGGAGCTTGGTTAGCATTAAGAGACCACGTGCAGCTGAATGGTGCTTCCTCCCACAAAGGCTCATGCCTCGGGGTATGTGTGGGACAGACTAGGATACCCTTTTTCTTAGCTCTTTTGGTATGTAGCTATGTGTATGTCATACAGATTCTCAGTTAATTTCTTTTCCAGCTAAAACAAAGTATCTAGACAGGACGAGCTCCAGGGTCTCTTCCATCTCTCACACCCTTTTGATGATAATCTTTGTTTTATGAATTTACATTAGGATCAGAATGTTATTTTATTCTCCTACTTAAGTAGTTGGCATTTAAATTTCTCTTAATAAACATAAAATTATCTAACAATGTCTAGCCATCAGATGCCCTTGGTATGTTTTTGTAGAGCCTTACAATTTGAAAAATCAGTTTCATATATAAAAAACTTTTGAGGTAGATAATGCAGGATTTATGATTTGTCTGAGACCTCACAACTGAACTGTGATTTAAATTCAGTGTCTTGGAGATGTCACTGCTCTATCATTCAACAAAATCACCTAAATATTTTTTGAGCACATAGTAAAAAGCAATACATAAGTGAACAGGACAGGTGCAATCCATATCCTCAGGTAGCTCAAACCTTGCAGGACAAAACAACAATTGTAATAAAGTATGGTGCATGTGATGGAAAAGGATAGGGGTAAGCAGAAGGAAAATTTATCCCAGAATAAATGTCTTCCTGAAGTAAAGATCTTCCTGAAGAATTGACATTTAATTCTTCTGAAGAATGGAGGTGCTTTAGTTAAGTCAAAAGGAAATTAGGGAAGTATGTCCCAGTCAGCAGGAATAACGTGTCCATTGGATTGAGACAGGATTTCCCTAATACCATGTATATGAGTTGGAGGAAGGACTATAAGGAGGAAAAAAAAAAAAAGAGTGTCCCACCCTGGCTGGTATAGCTCAGTGGATTGAATGGTGGCCTGTGAAAGGAAATGTTGCTGGTTCCTTTCCCCATCAGGGCATACGCCTGGGTTGCAGTCCAGGTCCCATCCACAGTTGGGGATGTGAGAGAGACAACCAACTGATGTTTTGCTCACACATAGATGTTTCTCTCACTCTCTTTCTCCCTTCCTTTCCTTCTCTGAAAATAAATAAAATCTTAAAAAAAAAGTGGGTCCAACATAAACAATGGGCAACTAGATGATTATTTCTCACTGTGTTTACTTATAAAATAACTTTGAGATTGATGTTCTACCTGAATAACAGCAGCTACTACCTCACATCAAACTTGATAAATTTTAGTTAATTTAATAAAATATAAAATCAATGTGTATATTCGACAATCCATGGTGCTGAATGCCCATCATATTCTTAGACTCCAATGGGAAGAATTCTGTTCCCTAGATGTCAATAGGGTTTATTCCACGTGAACTTCAGCATGCTGAAGGCATCTTATTGGACCAGGAATAGATGTCTTAGCCAATAACGGTTTAAAGAAATGGCCCAAGGAAAGAACTTACTTCACAGAAGTGTTCCATACTGAGTAATGACTAAAGGACCATCAGCGAGTCTGAAGGTAAAACAGAAAGATGTCAAGAGGCATTGTTGCTACAGAAAGCAATAGAAACCATGAGAGATGTGCAGATTAGAAAAACAATGCACAAGTAGCTGCTGTGAAGGGCTAGGTAGGAAACGAAAGAGAAGTAGTAACAGAAAGAAGCAGAACTGTGGTAAAAGGAGAATAACCAAGAAGCCATGGATTCAAAATCAGATAACTGCAGAGAGAAGGCAAAGTGTGGAGAGTGGATTTATGTACTGCTCTTGGGAGTGTTTCCAGGAGAAGCCTTTCTGGAGAGCCAGCTGACATACTTTGTCGAATTAAAGTGAACCCTACATATATTTCCCAAGAGTATCTCACACAAGTCCACTGAGGGATATGTTTGAAGATGTTCATTATGGCTTGTTTGTAGTGACAGGAAATTGGTGGCAATCTGGAAATCCATCAGTGGAGATTAGATAGGCAATATAGGGCAGGTATATATCATGGAGAACTAAGCAACAATAAAATAAACAGCCTGAATGAACATTTAATCATGTGGATGAACTTATAAACAGTAATGGGTGAAAAAAAGTAAGAAACAAGAGATATGTAATGAAGTACCATTTTCAAAAATAGCAAGTGCATTAAAAAATACCAATTTTATAAGAACACATATAAAACAAAATATACACATTAAACACAAATGAGTGTCGTTGCCTAAGGGGTGGGGTCAGAGAAGAATAGGATGAAGGAATGGGGATAAAACTGAATAAATAAGAAGCAAACTAGAGAATAGGCCATGGACTAAGGGGTGTGGATAGTCAACCCTTTGCAACAGAAAAAAAGGAAGAAAAGGTGAAAAGGAAAGAACATGAGGAAAAGGGAATAAAGAATCCGTACTTTGGAGACAAACAAACCAACACTGTTTGGTTTGGTCGTTTGACATGTTATAGCTGCATTAGTCTGAAGAATAATTTTCCAGATCTCTGAGGCTTATCCAAGGAGCTATGGAGTTTCTTGGACTTCTTTCATGCCACATATCTTTATAATAGACCCTAATCCTGTGAAGTCACCTGAGCAGATCTCCATTTTTTGAAACTTTAAAGCACCTAGCAGAAAGTTGTAAATGGGCTATAAATGACAAATCAAGCTACTCTTACCAAACAATTATTTTGTACCAGATTTATTATAGGTTTTTTTTAACATATGAAATATCATTAATCCAAACAACAATTGCATGTTTAGGTACAATGGTTTTCTTTATTATGCATATAAGGAGACTGAAGTGCAGAGAGGCTAAGTCATGTACCCAATTTAACACAGCCAGTAAGTAGGTAGTAAACTGGGATTTAAACTCAGCTAGTTTGGCTTCAGAACCTGTGCTTGTAACCACAAAGCAGTATCAAAAGATGTTCTTGAGTAAAGTCCATTTGATTGGCTGATTTTTTATCCAATGTCAGGCTTGACTAGCTCTTCAAATTTCTTGGACTTCTTTTTCCTCAGTAACACCAATAAAGGCAGTTAATAATGCTTACACTGACTGTGAAGTTCTCAGATTTGGAAAAAAAAGGAATTAATTATGTCTGTGGCATGCTATATTCATTCCAAACCATGATCTTCTTATCCCATTAATGAGGTTTAATGCCAAAGACACCGGATCTGGAGTTGGAGATTCTTCCTTTCCCAGGCGTGTGATCTTTGATGAGTCATCAAGCTTTCTTAGCCTCAGTTTCCTCATTGAAAAAACTGGGCTAAATAATAGTTCCCGTATCTGTCATTATGAGGATCAAAAGAGATGGAATCTAGTCAAGAACTTTGAACATTGCATAGCCTATGTTTGGTGCCTGGGACACACCATTTGAGGTGGTCCTTCAGGCTCTTCTTCTCCCACACTGTGCCTTTCATTGTATCTCAATACCAGCTAGGGGAGCCTCGGCATCTTGCTGCCATGGACACCATGCATGAGCTTTAGTCTGGAAACCAGGCTGTGGTCACCACACATCTGTGATGCTGCTCTGCCTGGTAATAAACTTGGCAATTAAGTTTGGCCTCATTGTTGTCTGTTTTCTTGCCCTGTGATTTTTTATTCAACAACCCCAGTGGAGGCAGTTAATAACATTTAACAGTAAATGTGAAGTTCAGCATGGGGTAGCTTGGCCCTTCTGGGTCTGTTTTTACACTTTTGTTAGCAACTAGAGCATTATGGGACTGTATTGTTTTATGCTTATTCAGTTCTGCCATGTTTCTTCTTGTTGAAAATTGTGCCCATCCCAAATAACAAAATTCTTTGACCTGGTCATTCCTGAGTCTCCTCCCCACACTATAATCTGATTTGTTCTTTTATTTTAATTTTAAAAAATTTTAATTGTTATTCAAGTACAGTTTTCTGCCTTTTACCCCCATCCCAGCCCACCCCCTAGCCCTCACCGCCTGCCTCCCATATCCAACCCCCTTTGTTATTGTCCATGTGTCCTTTATACTTGTTCCTGCAAACCCTTCCCCTTTTCCCCTGAAATTCCCTCCCCTCTCCCCTCTGGTCACTGTAAGCCTGTTCTCAATTTCAGTGTCTTTGGTTATATTTTGCTTGTTTGTTTGTTTTGTTGATTAGGTTCCTGTTAAAGGTGAGATCATATGGTATTTGTCTTTTACCACCTGGCTTATTTTGCTTAGCATAATGCTTTCCAGTTCCATCCATGCTGTCGCAAAGAGTAGGAACTCCTTCTTTCTTTCTGCTGCATAGAATTCCATTGTGTAAATGTACCTTAGTTTTTTGATCCATTCATTTACTGATGGGTGCCTAGGTTGCTTCCAACACTTGGCTATTGTAAATTAAATTGTGCTGCTATGAACATTGGGGTGCATAGGTTCTTTTGGATTGGTGTTTCAGTGTTCTTAGGATATAATCCTAGCAGTGGAATTGCTGGGTCAAAAGGCTGTTGCATTTTTAGTTTTCTGAGGAAGTTCCATACTGTTTTCCATAGTGGTTGTACCAGTCTGCAGTCCCACCAACAGTGCACTAGGGTTCCCTTTTCTCCACAACCTCTCCAACACTTGTTTGTTGCTTTGTTTATGATGGCCATTCTGACTGGTGTAAAGTGGTATCTCATTGTGGTTTTAATCTGCATCTCTTTGATAGCTAGTGATACTGAACATCTTTTCATGTGTCTCTGGAACCTCTGTATGTCCTCCTTGGAGAAGTGTCCAATTTGTTCTTTCTTGGGAGTCTTTTAAAAGTAGGTTTGACTCTTTCCTATAAAGTGCCCAATCATAACTTTTGTTCTGATGATAAATATGCTTGTCTTTTCTGTGCCTTGTTTGGAGTAGGAGCTCTACAATGAGTCCTCCTGTTTTACCTTTGCATCCTCCCAACCTTTAGCCTGACATCTGCCATGCTGGGGGTACATAAAAGATGGCTGGTGAACCAAGGGACATAGTGTGTGCTCCAGCATAGACCAGAAAGAGCACTCAGACCCTCCAAGCTGCCCACCCATCCTTCAGGTCACCCAGACTGCAAGAAGTGGGGAACTGCATGACCTATTAGTGTAAAGCAATCCCCAGGGGACCAGCAGCTGCTGTTGATTTTGGGTTCAAACTTTCCATTGTTCAGTGCTCATGAACTTAGCACTGTTTCACTCCACTGGTTCTAAGACATGAAGCTTTCAGTTACTACAATTCACTGTTTATAAATCCATTCAGGAAACATTTATGAAGTGCCAACTTGTATCTGACTGGAGGCCTGGGACTAAGAAGACTAAAGTATGACTCTTTCCCATGAGATGACATGGTCTGATGGTAGACATAAATGAAAGCAAAAATCAGAAACATAATAGCAAAAAAATAAAAGAAGTGGGACAATAGGGAAATGAGCCAATAGAAGGGTGTGGAGTTAGACTTCTTCAGTTCACACCCAGGTTCTAATGCTTACTAGCTTACAGGACCTTAAGTCTCTAAGTCTTAACTTCTTCATCTGTAATAAAATTTGCCTTCAGGGTTTGCAAAGATTAAATGAGATAATGCATGAAAAGCACTTGGCATAGTGCATTGCCAAAGAAAGCACTAAATAAATGTTAGCTGCAGCCATTGTTCTTTACGCTTCAGTTCTTCTCATCTGTGAAATGAGGGTGGTAATTGCACCCAACTCATAGGATTACCATGAAACTATATTGTGCAATGCACCACAGGTGTTTGACACAGTGCCTGACAGAGTAAGCACTCCATAATTGTTAGCTACGATTCTTATTTTGTATAAAGTAAAAAAGAAGGAAACATAAAAGTTTAGAGGTGTAATGTGCTAATGCCTACAACTTACTTTAAAGTGCATCAAAAAAATAAAATGGATCAGGTAGATGAATAAAGGTACGCAAAGATGGGTAGACATGATGAAACAAAGAAGGCAAAAGTTTACTTGTAGAATCTAGATGATTAGGTACACACAGAGGTGTCCATCATATCATTGTTTCAACTTTTCCGTATGTTTGAAATTTTTCACAATAAAATGTTGGGTTGGGGGGAAGGAGTGACTGGATGTTTGGATGATCTTTGAAGTAGATTTGAGCAAGGAAATGGCATGGAAGGAACTAAAGATCTGAAATTACCTGTTCTTTGCTGATCTTCTCTGCCTTTTAAGAGAAAGAGTAATACTAAGTGCCAAGGTTCAGAAACACGGGGAAAGGTATCCTTTGGGGGATGGTCAGTGGGTACTTCTGAACTGAGATAAGGGTGTTTGAAAGGAGGGCAGAGGTTGTAGTGTTTCGGAGCATGGAGACATCCTGGGTTCAGATCCTAACTCTGTACTAATTAGCTTTGTAAACTGGGAGAAGTTGCTTAAGTTCTTTTTTTAAAAATTTTATTGTTGTTCAAGTACAGTTGTCTGCCTTTCCCCCCATCACTCCCTCCCCACCTCAGCCATCCCTGCCTCCCTCCCCTGATTCCACCCCTCCTTGATTTTATCCATGTGTCCTTTACAGTTGTTCCTGAAATCCCTTTCCTCTTTTTCACCCATTTCCCTCCCCCTCCCCTGTGGTTACTGTCAGATTGTTCTTAATATCAATGTTTCAGGTTATATTTTGCTTGCTTGTTTGTTTTGTTGATTAGGTTCCACTTAAAGGTAAGATCAGATTCCTTAGCTATAAAAATAGATGTAACATTATATACCTTTGAAGATTGTTTTTTAATATTAGATGAGCTAATATCACTATCAACATCATCATCTTAAGAAAAGTTGTCCTCTTAGAACTCTTTAAGACTTGCAGTCTTCACCATGCCTCCACTTCACCCCATATTGAATGAGAGGCTTGTTGAAAGACTCAATTGGAGGAAGGGGGAAGTATAGGAAGAAGGGTCATAATGAGTGAAGGTAGGAAAAGAACTGAATGAGAGTGTGGGGTCCAAGAAAGAAAGACAGATGCTCAGGCACCAGTTAGATAGATGAACACAACAGGCCCGTGCTGATTGCTTGCTCTGTGTCATCCACGTGGCTTCTAATGATATATTTTAAATGCTGGTGCAATTATAATCCTGTTGTAGTTCTTTTGGAGCTTGTTCATCAACCTGGGCAGTGCGTGTGGCTGGCAAATAGCCAGCATCATCCCCTGACTCCCGCCTCCACATGACTCAGCACAAATCAGACACTTTAATAGCTTCTAATTCCAAGTTTAAACTTGCCCCCAAATGAAAGCCTCTCTCCTCCTCTCTCCTCTCCCCGAATCTTCACAACCCACTCCCCACTTCCAATTTATCACCTAGTAAATTTTGAGTTGAACTTGGAGCCAGATTTTCATTTAGTCTTGGCAAAAGATCAACTTCTTCCAAGAAAGGAGAGAAAAAAGGAGGGGTGGAGGGGAAGGTTTAAAAAAAGCCTAGCTAAACAAAAAGGGCTCATGGAAACAGCCCCACAACATTAAGTAACACAGTGCTGAGGGAGAGCAGTGCTTTTTGATGCATTAAGTGTGAGTGAATTTGAAACAGTTGGAACTGCTCTGAATATGCAGCTAGGGCACCAACCAAGCACGTCTAGATGGATGCCTGGTTTGGAAAAATCATGGAGTTGCCAGTCATTAGTTGGTGACTTCAGAGGTGGAGAGAGGGTTTAAAGATGACCATGGCACCCACATTCATTTTCAATCTTGATTGTGTGGCCACTGGCCATGTGACAGTCCCCTGCATGTGGATGGCAGAAGACCTGTTGATCTAAGACTTTGCCCTGGTGCATCTGCCAAACCCTGAAAACCAAGGGATGTGTCTAGCAGTGTACAGTATCCCAAGTTACAGACAAAGAGATAAAAATAGCTCAAGCCCACTCATAATGGAAAAAAAAATCCAAACTATCAAACTGGAAAAAATTTAAGTTTGGTAACAACCATCAGCTTGAGAAAGCTTATTTTAAAGTTTAATAACATCCATTAGTGCAAATGGTATGGAAAAATGGTCACTCTCTTACATTGTGGGTCTTAATGTAAATGATATTAACTTTCTGGAAGAAAACTTAACAATATATTTCTCTACCTCCTGCCACCTCCCCATCTTCATTCATTCCTCTATCCCATGCATGACCCCCATAGGCATTCACTTCTCATATGGTTAATATACATTTTGAATATATTCTTGCAAAATGTGAAATATTGTTTTTTGTGGGTGTATTGTTAATTTACAAAAATGGCATTATTGTATACATCTCACTTTTTTCATCCAGCACTGTATTTTCTGTAATATTATTATGGATACATTTAAACTGTTGTTTGTAACTGCTGCACAGAATTCCATGGTATTCCACCAATTCCTGGTTATAGACGTTCAATTGCCTCCAACTCCTCACCTCTGCCAAAACAAAAGAAGTCACGATGAACATCCCTGTATGTGTCCCTATATGAAGTCTCTTTGATTTCTCTCTCTCTCTATCTCTACCTCTGTCTCTATCTGTACCTCTATCTCTACCATTCCTATCTCTGTATGTGTATCTACATCTACATTTATATCTGTATCAAAGTAGAATTACCAGGTGATAGTACAATATATGAGTGTGTTTAATTTTGATTAAGTAGTGCAGCAATTTGACAAGGGTGCTTCAAATTAAAAGTTGTAAGACACTCTTTGACTTAGCATTGCTAAGAATTGACCCTATAGACATAATTCCATGTCTACCAAGATAAATATATAAGGATATTCACAGAAGCATTGTTCCTGTTAGTAAAACCTTAGAAAATGTTGAGTGTCATGGGAATAGACAACTAGGTGTGTCTCTTTGAAGAGTTACTCTGTAGGGAGAGAGAGAGAGCAGTCTCTGGGAGTCCAGTTCATAGGCTGAATCCTGGTTCCAGCACCGACTGGCTGTGTATATTGCACAGGTACTCACTTTCTTTAGCACGAGTTTTCTTAATGGTGTAAAGGGAACAAAGGCAGAAAACAAGCTGCATACTCAAATTGACCAGTTTTAGGAGAGTTTAACAAAAAGGATGATTTACAGTGGTGTGAAGAGGGTAAACGAAGCCATTAGGGCCAATGCAAGACTGGCAAAAGTGGAGAGCCATTGTTAGCCCTTGGCGATGAATTAGTGAGAAGAGGGGGTATCCTCTGATATATTGTACATAAAGAGAGCTGGGTGGAGAGGGCCACCAGACAGGAGCTGTGACATAGAGCAACTCCAGGTGACCATCAGGAGAGACCAAATACTAAGGGACCAGATACCCAACCTCTGTCTTCACCCTCCCTCTTATCTCTTCTGGATCCACCCCCACTGGCTGCACACAACAAGAACCAGAGGCTAAGGAGCTGTTGATGCTGTTCTTACAGATAACCTCCCAGTGCAGACATCAGAGTGAAGAGTGGATTGGGGAGGGGTGAGCAAATGGAAATATCTGGCAAAACACTTCATGTGGCTTTGGGAAGAAGTAAATGAATAAATGCATAGAAAGTGCTTAGAACAGTGAGTGGCATATAATACATGCTTAATAAATGCCAGTTGTTATTATCACTATTTTATTAATATTAGTATTGATTTCCCATTAAACCCAACACAATCAATCCAGATGTGGTGGAGCAGGGTTAGGTCTGTAAGGTAAACATCAATGCAAAAGGAAGATGTGGCTTATTGTAAGAACTATGAACTTCTTCTTATGAAAGAAATTTAAGAATTGGTTAATAACCATTGTCTTTGTGGAGAGGGTTTGAAGCCTACATGAAGATAGGGAGAGGCCTTCATTTTTCATTTTCTACTTTCCATTAGCATGTTTGGACTTTTGAAGCATGCATATGCATTATTTTTATTTTTTTAAATATCAACAAGCATTATCTGGGTGGTACACTCATGGGACCCAGCTTTCTTCTTTAGTATTCTCTAATATTTTTATAGTATTTGTAAGTTTAAAAATAAATTATGTTACCAAGAAGCATACCTTGCTACAATATTCTACTGAAATTTGTCTAAAATAGTATTCTTGAGAATGTGAAGACCTCATGCTTATTATTTATTACTAAAAGGTCACCTTGGCCTCTCAGACCCACACTCCCTCCCTTTTATATTTCTAGAATGTATGCCTGGAATACATAACTTGCAACAGTCTTAAGTGGTAAGAAGGGGCCTTCATTTCACAAAGCAAGTTCTTGCTGAATAGGAATGTGTGTGTGTGTGTGTGTGTGTGTGTAGCATAAGTATACTATAAAAGTAAGCCACTGAGCTCTGATGTCACACTGCCTAGATTATAATTTTGGCTCCGCACTTACCAGCTATAATTGTGGGTGAGTGATTTCACTCCTCTGAACCTTGGTTTTCTCATCTCTGTGATGGTGACTATTACCCACTTCACAGGAACTTTGGAGAATTAAGTGAAACAAGCATGTCTGCCATTTTAGTAATCACTCAGTATATGGTGGTAGATATTTATCGTTAAAAGTAACAGTCCAAATCAGCTCCTCCAGCTCATCTGTCAAGAATTTCCCCTGACTGGAAGAAGATGGAGTGGGTGGAAGGATATCTTCAGACATGGAGCCCTCTATAGAGCCAAGCTCTCTGAGCTCAACTATTCCTCTAATTTTAGCCTCTGACTTAACTCAATGAGGAGCACAATGCCCATGGAAATTGAGTGACCTGTTCAAGCTCACAAGGCTAGGACTATAAAACCAGGGTTTCTGGCTTCAGCAATGTACCCTTAAAGTATTTAGAACCCAATCCATGAATGGCCGTCAATATCTACTTGTTAAGGAGGGAGACAATGGTACCCACAAGGAATCCTGTGGGTGGAAAAACTGCATAAGGTCAGCTGACCCATTGCCCTGCACCATGTTTCCTCTCCTACAGTGGCACTCCCTCACAGGCCAGTGGCCAGACTCAGGGACAGTCACTAGCAGGCAGAATAAGGCAGACCCAAGCAGGCCCTGACCATGATCTAAGCTCCATATTATTTGCTCCTCACAAATTAGCTAATGTTTCTCCTTAGGGCAGAATCCTGGCTCTTTAATACAAATGCTTTGTGGATTCTTTGAGGTTGCAGTCACAATACTTTGTCACTGTTTTCAAGTGTTGCTGCCTCAAAGATTGGGTGAGTTTAGTCTCTGAGCTGGTCACTGAGACCCACCACCCTTAAGGGAGTTCTCCTCTGATGTCATCCCCAGTAGATGGGAGGTATCATCTGAACCAATGTCACCATTGTGATCATCACAGAGACCTTGGCACTAGAAGCCCTGGGCATCAGCTCAATCTTAGTGACTGAAAAAAAAAAAAGTCTGCCTTCTAGAGCCTGGCATGTTTTTGGTTTAGTTTAAAAAAAATTATCATCATTAGAGCTGTCTGAAATGAGACAGTACATTTCTCATCTTTGAAAGTGTTTAACCAGAGACTAGCAAACCACTTGACATAAATATTGTAGAAAAGTTGAATGACCTCAAAGTCCCTTGTTTTAGGGCAAGGCCTTATCTTTTCCCTTAGCCATTTCCCATTAAATTATTCATTTCTTAACCACAAAGAAAGTGAGTTAATGAAAGGAACTCTATATAGCGTAAAGGAGAATTTAATCAGATTATCTATAGTAAAAATTGTTTCTGTGAAGAAAAACCAATGTGGCATATAGGATAAAACCTTGAACTTTGAGTTGGGACATCTGTCATAATCCATCAACCAGCTGGGTAGCTGTAGTGCCAGTTGACTTTGCTTTCTGGGTCTCTTTCTTCACCAACGACATGGTGGATTCAGAGCATCTCTGTAAGTTTCCTTGTGTTAGGAACTTTGGTGGGAAACTCCTAATTGGTCAGAAAACATAGTTCAAATGTCTGTATGCAGATAAACATATAGCAAATCCATGGTGAAAAAAATAAAACCACAACACTCATTATATACATGTCATTCATTATTCACTAATGTTCTTGGCCAAGAAAAATACATGTTGGCGCATGAAGCAGGAGAAGAGATCTTAAAACCTTCTGCATCAATACTGCTCAGCTTGGTCATGGAGACTTGTTCTTTAAATGTGTCTCTAGTGTTTTGCTCCTTTGTGTGTATGCATGTGTTTGTGTGTGTGCATGAGAGAGAGATGCAGTAAAAGAACAGTGCATAGTTCTTCTTGGTTCTTCTGCTCAGTAGAGAAGTATATGTGTTTAGTTTTTAAATAAATAACTAGTTTTGAACTCCTGTCTCAGAATTTCCCTGGGAAAAATCTTGATATGGGAACAGTAGAGCTATGATTTCCTGGAGTGAAGCAATAATCTCATATTCACACCAACAGGAAAAAGCTTGGTGTAAATCAAGTCTCATCCCAGTAATTACCCCACCAAGCACTTATGTTGGGCAGGACCCCAATATCCTATTATGATAGCTGTCATCTCCATTTTGAACTCAAATGACCCACTTTTCAGTAGAGTTCATTCTGAAACTCCATCAAGAGGACAGGAGAAGGGATGGCCCTGAGGACAAGTCTGTTGCTGTGTGTTCTAAGTCCTCAAAGGCTGGAGCCCTTAGACTTGGTCATGGCCAAGATGGAAAGAGTGCCTGATCCATGTCCCACAGTCCAGGGACACAAGCGGGGAATGATTTCCAAGCTTGTGATCCCCGTACATTTTTTACCTTCTTTTGAATTTAACTGCCAAAATTAATCCATCATCTTGTTCACCCTGTGACTGGCTAAGCATTTAAACTGACTGGAAATAAGTATTTCAAGCCTACATCCCCTAGAACAGTTTTAACTTCATGTAGTGAAGCTTTATGAAATAAACATGAGTGAAGTAGAAGCAGGTCATTTTGAAAAGGCAAGAACTTATGCAGGGAAGGCTAACAGCCTGATTCCAGTCTTCAGTGACTCAATAGATGAAGATGATGATTTTAACTCCTGACTCCTGGCTCCCAGATGAGAGCTCATTCTAGCAGACTGCCCCACTGTCCAACCTGACCCAACTCTATAAACTGCTGGTTGAGCAAGCCAAAGGCATTACTGAGCAACAAGCCCCATGTCAACTGCTCAGATCTACCAGCCATGAAAACGCTGGAACTTCCCCAGTTTCCAGGGTTGGAGAGAGATTTCTCATCCTAACACAGTGCAGTTCTGACTAGGGACTGCTGGTGCATAACAACACGAGTTTTACCTATGATCTGGAAATAAACAAACAAAATAGGCAAGTACGAGATGGCCAAATTGGTGGTCAAGAAAACTTAGAATTCTCTGTCCTTTGAAGATACCTGAGAGTGTGGTAGGAAATGTACCACACTGACTACCAATTTCAAAGAGTTAACAGTAAAAATGGGTGACATTTATGAAGTGTATAATATTATGTGCAGATACTGTGCTAGGTCTTTGTACATTTTCCCATTGAATCCTTACAAAACTCTTCAAGGTAGGAACAATTTGTGAATAGTGAGGATCAGATGAACTGATGCATCTAAATGACCTAATGCTTGGAAATGATGAAGTATTATAAAGCTGCAAAGATTCAATGCATGCTATTATTTTATTAAATGACCCCTGAAATTCCTTTTAGCCTAAGACTTATGTACTGAAATAATAGATGTCTAAAAGATATGTGATATACTTCTATCATATACCACAAAGCATCACCCAGTCAGGTGACATCAGCTTGTTAGAGAGGGATAGAAATGCCGTGCAACCTGCTTAGGGAACCACAATAATGTAGAACCTTCCTTCAATAACCATGAAGGCACTCATGTCAAATAGGTTGGTGATTGATCAAGGAAGACATATATGTTGTCAACCCCTAGGCCTGGTGGAAAAGAGGCCAGATATTTCATTTCTTTTTGCATCTTGATTAGTGGCTTTGATTAGGCATATTAATTTATAAGGTTTAATCTCTGCTGGACTCAGTTTTTATATCAGTAGAACAGGAATCATATTTCATATATTTATACTAATGCATCAAATGAACTAATGTGTCTGAGAATATCAAAGTGCTTGCATACAGGAAGTAATGAAAAATAATTAGACACCCACTGTTTCAGGCTTGTTGGGAAATAAAGATTCAGAACTAGAGGAACTTAGGCAGGGTGAAAAATTCTATGAAATGGAATTAGACTAAATCATCTTCAAGTGGTGTTTAAAGACGACTCTACAATCAGCTGTATCCTAGAAGTGGGAATGAACTCTGTCCATATTTGGAAGTTGAGGATGTGAGGGCAGAAGGAAAAAAGGGGTGACATTCTAATCACATGGTGTCATTTAGCCATAGATTATGTTTAAAGATTGGCTGATAAGTTCTGAGAGGCAGGTCATTTCTAGCACTTTGTCCTCAATATTGTAGAGGCATAGCACCAAATGAAGGCATTCTTGGCTCTTTCGCTTGGCTTAACTGCCCAGTACAAGGCCCATGGGATGGTTTGGCATCAGGGAGATGAAGAAAATAAATGGAGAGATGGAGCTTGATAGATTTGGTAACTGCTGGTACCTGAGTTTTTGTTAGTTTCAGCTCATCACATCTAAGCCCCCAGATTGGATACATGGGCTGGGTGTGGACTGAGGCCCTTAGATGTCTCCTTTCACATGTTTCCTTCATTTAAACTTGCCATTGCACTCTGCGGATTTCTAGTCCCAGGCCCAAAGCCTGTCTTAGAAAATTACCTGTGGATCAGAGAGAATGTGAGGAAGAATGTTACGTACTGACGAGAAATAGCATCAGGAGAAGCACTTAGGCCCAACTTGCGCATTGATTTGACCAAGCCAAAATGTTCTGTGTCTTGTTCTCCATGCAGTCAGCATGAAAACTCAGGTTTGGCTGCAGGAAGCCAAATGTGGCCATTGAAGATGACAGATCCCAATGAGCCAGGATAGGAAAGTCAACACGAGCTTCTGAAAGCCCAGCATCTCCCCTCCCAGAGAGGGTGGCAGGTAAAAGTTGATGCTGCCTTCCACCCATTCTCCATGTTTACACCTAGCACACTGGCCATGTCAATCACATAATAGGCTTTTTTTTTCTTACTTTGTGTCCTCAGTGTGTGTATTCGGTATGTCTGTGTTCTGGTTGTTTGTTTAAGATAGAGTGTTATGCTTCAGATAACATTCTTTGAGCAGCAAAGAACTTACTCTGCAGTTACCCCTGAGAACTTAAGTGTTGCTCCATAGTTAAATAGCCCACTCTGGCTATTTGATGGGTTATTACTCAAAAATATTTTTCTTTTTGGTGGAGTGAGGGGAGGGCTTGGACAGAGTGACAAAGTCTAATTTCAGGGCCTCTAAAAAACCTTTATTTTTGCAAAAAAATTGTTTGAAACTTTCTCCTAGAAATCTCCATCATTAGAGATTCTTTTCTTAAACTTAAGACTTTGCTCCCTGGCAACATGCTATAAAAGCTATCTGGAGGATAGAACATGCATTAATATTTATTTCTCAGTTACACTTGAATCGGAATGAATATCAACTTTTACAGAAGATTAATTTTGCCAGGGTGGGAATAATGGCTGCTAGACAGGGTTGGCAGGAGGGGAAGAAGAGGAAGATGAGAAGAAGGCTAGGAATCGGGACCCACTCTATGAAGACAGGGCATAGGAAATAACTATGCAATGATGCAGAAGCAAAGCTTTCATTTTTTAATACATATGAGGCGAATCTGTCTTAATGGTGAGGATCTGGGAACACTGAGATGCACAGTGTCCTGTGCTTTTTCTTTAGCCAAGTCATTGTTACAGGGTAAAGCCACAATTCTTAAATGTCATAAAATGGCCACATGTCAAAGATTTTGTGTCACTTAAAATTAATGAGGGAACTGGCAAGATGTTACAAGTGTTTTGAAGGAAAATTCAAAGAGCCACAAAAATATAGGCCATGCAGATGCCAAAATCAATAATAGATGGTGACATTTTCTGAACTCGGCCAAATTTGAATGAAACACCCTGTCAACAAAAGAAAAGTGCCCTCTTTATTGATTGTGGCATTTGCTATGACACCATCACTGCAACCCTTAGTTTTTGAAAGTAATTATTAAAAACTGGTGGTTCTGTTGTAGCTAATTGTAACAAATTGTTACAAAGAGGGTGTCCCACTGTTGAGTTGTAAAGCTCTTCTGATTTCTGGAGAGGAGGTCTTGCCCTAGGATGGATGAGAGATGCAGAGACATTTTCCCCTCTGCACTGATGTCCTGTGTGATCTAAGGGGATCCTCATGTCAGTTTCCTATTTCTCCAAATAGGGATGATACTAGCTTTGACTTACCTTTCCAAAAGTCTTTGTAGGACAACCAGAAAAATGATTTTCAAGTGAATTTAAATGATCACCAGGCCCAACACCTCAGCATACAGAAAGTGCTTAATTAAAGCTCCAGTGAAGGCATGAAATCCAAGTAAGGAAGAAGATTGTCCATGGCCCTGTCCAACATGGTTGATAGAAGCCTCCTAAACTCAAATAACACCCTTGTTATTTCTCCTGGCAGGCTTCCCAATGCTGTTTGTTTGCAGTGACATGACATGCTGGCGCCTGGAGACAGGGCAGGGCAGGGAAGGCTTTGGAATCTGCACAACTCATAGCCCTCCCCCACCCCAGTAAAGCTTTGTCCTCAAGCTCTGTCTCTGGGGCCCTCGGATCAGATTGCTTGCTTCCAGGTGCCAGAGAGACACTTTTCTGTTTGCTCTCCCACCCAGACTGCCCTAGGTTTGTCCTTCCCCCAGGTGGGGGTGGCCAGTGAGAGGCTGTTTTGAAACAAATCTTTCTTTTTCCTCCCCTCCCGTTTCTCCCCCTACCCCTGCAAATTGTAAGAACATCTTGGCTTCTTTCCATCACTTGGGGGTTGTATTAGAGATTTGAATCTGCTCTTGTTCCCTGTAAATAGCCCAGAAGTTAAGGTAAAGTTTCAGTTTTTAGAGGTGAGCTGTTCTTGGGGGCAATCAGGAGTACATGGAACTGGTTGCACTGATGATGGTGATTATCCTTTGATCCTAGCCCCAAAAGCCTGTAGCCCCCCAATATTTACATCTTAGTCTGTGTAGCCTTGTCACTGGCTAATTTTCTACCATCTCAGGCATAAGGTACTATCCAATATGAACACTTTTCATGCCCCAAACACCTGGCAAAGATTCCTTGTTTTGCTGTTAACCTCTCTGGCCTATGATACTTTCCTAAAGATACTTTCTTTTTGAAGAGGATACCTGTTGGTCATTAAGATGACAGAAGTTCTGCACTAGGGAGGAACTTTTGTGTTGCAAGTGATAGAAACCATCTCAAACTAGTTTAAGTAAAAACAGGAAGTAAAGCTTCACATAACTGAGAAGGGTACAGATGAAAGCACAGGTTCAGAAGCGATTGTCCAAAACCAAGCTTCCTGCTATTCAGTTGACATATTTAGCAAATAATAATACAGAACACCCACTTAATTCCTAATTTCAGAGAAACCATCAACAATATTTTTAGTATATGTAGGTTCCATATTGCTCCCTATATTTGTTCTGGCCAGCTTTACCTGGCACCCTCTGTCAGTTTGTCAGTTTTCTCCTCCTTCTAGTATTAGGATTACTCTTAGGCAACGCTAGCCATGAGGTGGCAGAATGACTGTCAGCATCCTTAGACTCACATCTCAGAGTTTAGTAACCATGGAAGAAGAGCCTCCTTTTCCAAAAAGTTTTAGCAAAAATCCTAGGTTTGAATCTCATTGATCTGGCTTGGGTCTTGTGCCCATCTTAGAAGTAAACACTCTGTCCAAGGGGATGAAACCCAGGCGAGGTCTGGGACATGTTTCTATCTGTACAACTGAGGTGTAGATTTAACCACACATAAACCACCTGGATTAAGTGTGGATAGGGGTGGGCCCAAAGATTGTTTTGCCAAGAGAAAAAAAGATGAATGCTAGCCAGACATGGTTCAGTGGTAGGCATTCTCTAGGACAAGGCTTTCTGGAACTCCTTGTTTCACACATTGACTTCTTAGGCTCCGATGTGGATCAGAGAAGAATGGACCATAATTTTGCTCCCAAAAGTTGA
The DNA here is from genome assembly GCA_004024845.1 of Tonatia bakeri. NCBI lineage: Eukaryota > Metazoa > Chordata > Mammalia > Chiroptera > Phyllostomidae > Tonatia > Tonatia bakeri. The sequence goes on along the minus strand of PVIA01003574.1, from coordinate 137,916 downwards.
GTTTGGAGAATGAACAGCAGTCTAGGTAGCCCCTGAAACAATAGCAATTATGGTACAAAAACATTCATTTAGTACCCTCTTTGTGTGGCCCATGTGTTACAGAACAAAAGGGGGGCCTGGGATGATATACTATTACCCGAAAGGAACCCCCCAGGTTTGTTATGTCCACCACCAGAGGAAAGATGTCTCTCAATGCCAGAGATTTATGAAAAGGAAAGGAAATGTTTATTTAATGCTATACAAACTTAAACTAGTGACCTAATGTCTTCATCAAAATCCCAAAGTCCCTTAAAACACCCACAAACACACACAGTCCTTCCTTCCCCCTTTGCCCAGTCTGGGGTACTGTATCTCAGGAAAAGAAATAGAAGTTCATGGCTCAGGCAGTCCCCAGTTCTTCCCAGTAATCCTTCTCAGCTGGTAGGCCTCCCTTGGTTCCTGGCACCATCAGCTGTGTTGCCAGGATCTCTGTTAAAGCTGGGTGGTGGTTCTCCCTTCTAAAGCTGTGGGGGTCTCCACTCTGGCAAAGCTGTGAGATTCTCTCTCCACTGCCCCAGCTGTGTGGTCCTCTCTGCACAATGGCAGCGGGAGTTCCCACTCTGCTAAAGACCGAGTGGTTCTCTCTCCCAGAGCCACGGGAGTCCCCACTCTGGCAAAGCCACATGGTTCTCCCTCCAATGGCTGCCCCGTCTGGGTTTAAATCCCCCCACCAATCTTCCTCTGCAGCCCCATTTCTGACTTCTCTCACAGTTGGCTACACTTGCCAGCACTCTCATATCCTTCCAGCTTTACTGGGTTGCCATTGTGAGTCTGGGCAGGCGTGGCCCCATGTCATGGAGCCAATCTTCTCCAAGATCCCATGCAGGTGCTGTAACTTGGGGTACCTGCCCCCCAGTTATGTCTTGGTGGGGAAGTTACTTCCATTCCCATGGATCAGAGCGGGGCTACAGCTATTTAACATATCTATGTAACCATTTAAGGGTTATAGATATGTTAAATGACCACACCAGAGGTTAGCTGCAAGACTGTTGCTATGCAAAACAACGCTCAATGTCCCTACTCCATTTGTCCCTTCCCCCAACTCACACATGAAGGGGAAGGGGTGAGGACATCCTAATATTTCCTGAACACCTTGAGTTCTGGACCCCATTCCAAATCCCTATTTGGGGTCCCCTCTCTTGGCTGTCCCCCATTACACATGTACCCAAAAGAAATCCTACATAAAGTTAGAAAAAAAGGTATTGCTGATGTCCATAAACTTACATTTTAGTGAGAGATTATTACATTGTACCTTCTTCTAAAGTCCTTAATACTTTTTCCCCCTACATACAAGGCATTATGAGTATACAAAGAAAGGAAGAATTAATTCCAGATGAGTCTTCTTGGAGGAGATGCATTTGAAGAGGCAGAGTTTACATGAGCGGATAGGAAGGAAAGAAAAATAAAAATCTGGGAGCCAAAATGGCAACCAAAGGAAGCAAACCTTTTGATTTCAGGTTGTTGCTACCTGCATTGGATGGCACTCTTTCAGGGAAATGCATGTTGATGTGGGTTCTTGGCTTTACTCAGGGCCAGGCAGACATTAAGGAAGTTCAGAAGAATGAATGCTTGAGGACTCTTAGTAAGCTAGTAATTGGCAGTCCTTCTAATAACTTGTTCACAGTTAAAGAAAAGACTGAGTGCTGTGGGGAAGGGGGAGTGTGAGAAGAGAGACCCCAGGTGGGGTCACTCCTTCCCTTTTCTATTATCTTTGGTAATTCCACTGTAGCCCCAAACTCACATACTTAAATAAAAGACCAGCCATTAAATGGACTAGTTTTCCTTAGTTGGCAAATTTCTAGGATTATTTAAGCCTAATACTTGGAGAAAGGAAAGTCTCACCACCTTGTCCCCTAGTCACCTAATATATCTTTAAATACTTGTAGTGCTCTTCCTGAGGTAAGTTCCGATAAACTCTATTTTCTCACACTAAGAAGATATTTTATTTCCTTGGTGACATTTAGTGTGATGACCTACTTCTTCCTTCAAATATGACACTACCCCAAAGATTTGAAGAATAAAAACCATTTTGCTCCTCTAGCTACGGTGGCCTAAGCATGTTGTTCAGAGGAGATTTTAGTGTGTGTCCCTGGGCCACTTAGGCAGAGACCACTTAGAGTGTGAGCTTTTCTCCTTGATGGACCATCAAAGGCTACAGTAGGGAACAGCAGCACAGACAAGGGTACCAGTCAGGTGAGATACCTGGATCCCCCATTCATCCCACACTGACTGACTCTAGAAATTCATATCAATAATTGAGAGCTCACTATCTACCTGATGACCCTCTACTGAGAGCTTCCATCTTCAAGGATGGACAACTATGTGGTGGTGGGACAGGAATCCAGGACTTGAGTCCACAGCTCTTCCTACTCACAGGCTGCAGTAACCACCACCTGAAGGTATCCTCACTGTCAGGACTCCTAACAACACTGGCCTGATCAGGATTCTCTGATGTGCAAAAGCCAGAATTGAATTCTGCTTGAGAAGGTTGTTTCAGGCTGTCTTTGGGGTGTGTGTTTTTTTTTTTTTGAAAGACCAACACCCATGTGTTTCAGTGAGGATGCCCTAATGAAATGGACTAGAATATGTGGTTTTAGGAAAAGATGGCAATGGAGGAAAAAACTACTAAGAAAAATAATCATTTTGACCCATTGTAGGGTCAAATTACACTTTTGAATCATTGATTGGAAACTGAATTAAACTAGACAAGGGAAAAAACAACAAAATGGAATAATAGATCTAAATGGTCGTATCGAATTCCTGTTCCCAGGAGAAGTTGTACCTACCCTCCCATTGGAAAATTGGGCAAAATTCTCTGCAAGGGAGAAAATGGACCAAACCTTACTTCATTTTAGGGTTCAGCCATCATTAAGTTACTCTTTGCAGACAAACTCAAGGTCCCCCTGCCCCAGCCCTATTCTCCCATTATGAGTAGTGTTCATTGTGCCCAGGGCCTTCACCTCATGCCAGCATTCCTCTTTTTATCTCGGGACTAAGCCACCTCCTCCAGAGTTTGTCTCTTATGTCTTTTAGCTACTGGGAGCCAAAAACAATGGTTAAGCCTAAAATTTGCCTTTTATTTGTCTTTATTCTCCTCATTTCTCTTGAAAGGCACTATGTTCTCAGTGCTTTTAAGGAGTCTTCCTAGAGGAATCTTAAACACATATGTTAAGTGAAAGAAGCCAGTCTGAAAAGACTACAAACTGCATGACTCCATTGACATGACATTGTGGAAAAGGCAAAACTACAGAGTCAGTAAGAAGATCAGTGGTTCGGGGATGGGGGAGAGAAGAGGAATGGGAGTGGAGACCAGAGAAACGAAAGCTGTTCTGTATGCTGTTGTACTGGTGGTTGCATGACATTATGCATTTGGCAAAACCCATAGAACTATAAAATACAAAGAGTAGACCCAAATGCAAACTATGGATTTTAGTTAATAATAATGCATTAATACTGTCAAAAGTTTCACGCTAATTCAAAGATGTCAAAAATGGGAAAATTGTATGTGGAAGGGATGGAGTGAATGGGAACTTTCTGTACTTTCTGTTCAACTATTCAATAAATTTAAAACTAAAAATAAAGTACATAGTTTTAAAAAGAAGATTCCTTTTAGTCCAAATGTTTTTTTCCTATTTCCACTATCTCTGAGTGTCCCTTTAGGAATGTCTGAATTGAAAGTGAGTTTGATTTGCTGAATCAAAAATAATTTTTAATCCTCACCTGAGCATATGTTTACTGATTTTAGAGAGAGGAAGGGAGGGGGTGAGAGACAGAGAGAGAGAGAGACTGATGTGAAAGAGAAACATTGATCAGTTGCTTCCCATATGTGCCCTATAAGGGATGGGACCTGCAGCCTTTTGGTGTATGGGATAACGCTCCAACCAACTAAGCCACCTTGCCAGGGCCTGAGAGTCAAATTTAGGTGTCTGAATATTCCTACATCTTCAGCATTTCAAAATATTTCATTAAAACAAAACACAAATGTATATGTCTATGCTAGTCATAAATAATTGTCACATGTTCACTCAAACCATGAAGTTGAGAGTGGAGCAAACTTCAAGTGAACAAGATATTCTCCCTGCCTTCAGTTCTGTCCTTTCAGATCAGAATGTCTTGGTTCTTCTCTTCCTGTGCCTTCTCACTGACCTAAACACTGTTCATAAGAAATTTCTGCAGGTGCTGGTGAACAGGCATCTTGCAAGTAACTTTACAAGGGCCCCTTTTTCTTGGCCTGATTGAGAAGAACTTCATTGCTTCCCTTGCCCACCCCTCTTGACCATTCTTAGGTGCCTCTTGAGACTGACTTGGGAATCTAATGAGTTTGACTCAAAAGTGTGGTTCATTATCTTAAAAACTCCGATCACATATATCTGGAACGATCCCGGAAGACTCTCCAGATATTTATTTAATGACAGCGGCAAACCCAAACATAGAGATGTGTGGTTACAAAAAGAATTTTAAACAAAGTTCTTGAGTAGTGTTCGACCCCTCTCTTCTATAAACAGGCCCTCTCTGTCATCACGCTGGCTATTCCACAGGGGCCAGAGTTATCTGTTTTGAGACACTGAAATCACAGGGTACTGCACTTCCTCAACGCAGAGAAAACAGCCCCAGACCTCGGGGAGCAGGCTCACAGGCAGATCCTTTAGCAGGACTGTCTTAGGAGCCAGAATATTATTTTTCTATTTTGAGCCCCGAAGATAAGGTTCTGGGCTAAGAGTATAGAAGGAAGACTTTCCTTGGGCCATGCAATGTGTCAGACAATATGTTAGCATTTTAAAAGCATTTAACCCTTGGAGATTGGTATCAGGACTCCTCAGATTATGGATAAGGAGAGGATGGGCTGGGAAAGAAAGTAACACATCCAACATGAAGTGTCAAGACAATCTCTCTAGTGCAGCACTACCAATTGGTAACAACGCAAGATGCGAATGTCAGCTACATACATGGCTTCATATTTTCCAGTAGTCATATTTTTTAAAAAAGTAAAGAATCATGTGGCATTACTTTTAATAATAGATTTTATTTAAGCCAATGCATTCAAAATACCATTTCACTGCATAACTAATGTAAAAATGTTGATGGGAAATTTTGTCTTCTTTTAGTTGTATAAAGGCCTCAGAATCTGATATATCTTGTAGCCCATCTTAGTCTAGACCAGTCACATTTCAAGTCACATGTGGCTCATTGCCTCTGTATTAGACAATGCATTCTAGATCTTTTGCTTTTATTCTTGGATCCGGCGGCATCACCCAAGGTCTGTGTTGCCCAAGTCCTTCACTGAATTGTGTTTTAACATGATGCCCTTGACTTTCAGTGGAACATAGCTGTGTGGTGTCACAGTCAGCAGAAGCAGAGTGGGAGAGATGCTGACTGTTACTGGATCATTCACTGCTACCCACAACCTCACACTATTTAAAGCAAGTATTTTATTGTTTTCTGTCCAAAATAATATGCCTCCTCTTTTGTCATAATGAGATTTTGTAGCTGATTCTATGTTTTGTTTTGCACTGGCTTCCAGGAGACATGGGCACAAATTGGACCCCATTTTAACAATAGATAGATTCAAGATGTAATGAAAGAATGCAATAACATACTTTGTTAAATGTTCTGGACTTTATGAATATGCATAATCTGCTCAGAGTAAAGTTTTCTTTCTAGTAATGACTGTATTTTCCTTCCCAGGCAAAATGTGCTATATATAATTCAATATGTGAACAGCCCTGAAAAGTTTGCTCTTAAGTTACGGGAAATAACATGGGTAATTTAAAAATATTTAATTTACTTTAGAGACTTGCAGTATGTTTTTATTTCATCTATTATTATTATTTTTTAATTTATTGAATTTTTAGGGTGATGTTGGTTAATAAAATTACATAGGCTTCAGGTATTCAATTCTATAATACATCATCTGTATCTTGTATTGTGTGTTCACCACCTCAAGTCAAGTCTCCTTCCATCACCATTTATCCCCTCTTCACCCTCCTCTACCTCCCCTTTACCCGCTTTCCCTCTGGTGATCAACATACTGTTGTCTGTGTATATGATCTTTTCTCTTAAGTCCTTCACCTTTTCCACCTAACCCTCTGAAAATGTGCTTCCAAAATTAAGTAAACCATAGAGTACTATTCTCTTTTTCCTCTGTGAATATAAAGAAGTACAGAAAGAGGACAATAATGGTTTTCCAAATGATAGCAAGAAGAATTTCCTCCCTTTGCAGAAATGGTACATAGATATAGACCTCTTTCTACCTCTCCCCAGCTTCAGTTCTATTTATAAAAAGGCCTGGTGCTTTTGGTCTACTTCATGAAGTGGTGCCAGAGAGGACCCTGCAGCTGGTGATGTAGTGCTGCTGGCTCTCTAAAAGGCATTTGCAAATAGTTGTAGATGAGATGGATCTAAAAGGAGCTTTTCAAGTCTCTGAGATAATCTCCTGTAACTTCCTTATCTTCCAGAGGAGGTAACCATAGCCACATCCACCCATGAGGATAGTAACATTTGCAATAATGCCATCTTTCGGAGTTACAAAGAGCAGGTGCATTAATGGACTTTCAGATAGAATGGAAGTTCATCTCAGTCCTGGGAATTTGTGGGATGTATCTTTTTATCCAGACTCCAAGCTTGATTACTTGAACTCATTTGTTTTTTTAATTCCTTATTAGTATCATCCTGCCAACTCAAGCCCAAATTCTCATGACTTACATAACCTTTATTTCTGTCTAAGTAGTAGTATGTTTTTGGTTTCTCTTGTGTTTGATGGTTTGAGTCACTATCTGGAATTGAAAGAAAGAGAGAGAGAGACATTAAACACTGAGATGAGTGACAAAAAAAAATAACATCTATTCCTTTCGATACCTCAAGTACGCACTGAGCACCCACCAAGGCCATCCTGGTGGACACAGACTAATGCGATAAGCTCATGTTCTTTGCTTCTAAGTATGAAATGGACACCTCTTTAACCTCCTTGTTTTCCCAGTCCCTCACCTAATCTTTTCCTCTTAGTCTCCTCCATCTTAATATAATATAATATACCATTCTATAATCAGGTACATTAGCTAAAACCAAAGTTATACTAAATTCCAAACTCTCCTTTACCATTTTCCAAACTCTCATCTAATCATCACCCCTGTGTTTCAGTCTCTAAAACAATGTCTCTCCATCTGCACTGCCATCAAGTTGGGTGGGTATCATTTCCTCTTTCTAAACTCCTAGAGTGTTCTGGTTTTACTGTCCCTCCTCTATAATCCATTGTTCACAAAGCAGCCAGAGTGAGCTCTTAAGTATAAAGGACACATGGATAAAAACTAGGGGTGGGTGGAAATGGGAAGGAGGAGGGGAGGGCTGGGTGGGTGGGTTAAGATGAGAGTAAAAGATAGAAAATTGTACTGCAACAATGATTAAAATAAAATAAAATAAATCAGATTATGCAACCTCCTATTTAAGGCCCTTCAGTGCAGTTTGAATTAAATGCAAACTCTTTAAGATGGCCTATCACGTAAAGCCCCTTCCCTCCACTGCAGCCTCATCTCAATCTACTTTTTTATTCACTAGCAAAAGTTCTGTCAGACTGGTATTCTTCCATCCTCTTGGTTGTATTGTCTGTAATTAACCTAACTATGCTTTTTGTTAAAACAGGGCATCTTTTTTCATGTTAACTGAGTGTGCAGATTTGTTTCTATTGACACTCTAGGGGATAGTTAGTTAATATTTAAATCAACCTAAATAAAGAATTCCAGAGGAAGCTTTTTATATACCAATTTCTAAATCTGCATTATAAGGCATATTAATTAGTATGAGCAATGCCACAAATAATTTTTCACTAATGAAATGAGTGCTGTTTAAGATACATGGCTGGCTGGGGACTTGAATAGCATCACATCTTGCTGTCAGAATATCATTACCTCTACCTCAGTGCTCACATTTCAGACAAGGTATTGTACTTGTGGGTGCCCAGAAGGACGGAGCGGGTCGCATGACTATATTTGTGTGTGCTCACCAATAAATGTTAGGGCATCTGGTGGAATTTGGTCTGAGGCTTGCTTCCGTTGCAGTATGCCACCTGGCACATGGTTGTGGAAGAAGAGCCATGTGGCTAACCTCCTACTCTGACTGTCTCAAGAATGTGATAGTTGTAAACAGCCAGACTGGCTTTAGGTGAGGCCCCACCTCTCCCAAAGAGGCAGAGCTCTTTAACATCTCAGGAACTTTCCACTGTAATTCCCTTTGCCAGGAATGCTCTCCCTCTGTTTCTCTTTTGATGGCCATCTTCAGATTTATTAAGATTTTGGTTTCTCAGAGTGGCCCTACTTGACCACTCTTTCTAAGTAGGTCTCCTCATGCCTCAGTCACTTTCCTGATAGTGCTCTGACACAACCCATCTCTGTTCCTCTTCTGTTCTGCTCTGAATTACAGGAAACAGTCTCTGGTCAGATTTGACCAATGGGAGGCACTGGTAAAAGATGGGAGGATGGAAGAAAGGGCAAAACCAGGGTATTTTTTCTCTCTATTTTGGTTGGTTTCTCTAATAGATAGGCCCTCACTTTCAGTCCTGATTTCCATGGATCAGCACTCATTCCATGAGTCTAGCTTCCAGGTAGTACCAGCTTCTGGGCTCTGGTGGTACCACCTTATCCCATTGCCCCACCAGCCCTGGAGGTGGCACAGGCACAGCACTTCCTGTGTTGCCAGTCTCTGACTCCTCTCATTGCTCTCTCCTCTTCCCAACACGTGCCAAACCCACTCCTTGTATTGAGTCCCCTCTTTCTGTAATACCTGGATGGCTTCTGTTTCCAGATTAGGCCCTGTTACATTGCACCCCATAATAGTAAATTATGTCACCCTGCTTTGTTTTTCCCCTATACCTCCTTTTTCAGGTTATAATTGTTTACTTATATATTTGCTTATTAGCCTCTCATCTATTTCCCACATCAGACTGTGATGTTCATGGGAAGGAATACTAGCTATGATTGGTCACCATCACATCATCAATGTCTTCAGAGTCTTGGGTGATCAATATTAATCCATGAAAAAAAATCTAGTGCCTGGATTTTGAAATGTTAGAATGCTGATCCACTCAGAGGACCCATGGCTGAACCAAAGGAGGTAAATACAACTTTTGAAATTGAATGCAGATAGGAATTTGTTATTTTCCCCTCATTGGCAAGCACCCACAACTTTCACTAGAGTTTCAGCAGGTGAAGACCTAAAAGTTAAGAGACAATGAATCTACTGTGAGATATACACATCTATTATAAGAATTTTATAAAGGCGATATTAACACAAGTATGTGGGAGCACAGAGGAAGAATGAGTGTCTCTTTCCATTTGTTCAAGCCAAAAGCTGAGGAGTCATCCCTGATATCTCATTTTCTTCACATCCAGTCCATCGGCAGTTATATTAATTGGCTCTACCTTCAGAACATATCCAGATTTCAGCCCCTACCATCATCACCCTGGTCCAAGCCACCATTACCTCTGTCCTTGATGTATGAAAAAAGACTCTTGTCTCACTGCTTCACTTCTTCCCTTTATGGAGTCTGTTCTCAATCTTACAGCTTGAAGTCTGACAGCAGTCAGATCATGTCCCTTATTTGTTCAAATCTCTCCAATGTCTCTTATTTTACACAGAGTTGCAGTCAAAACTCTCTGTGATCTAGCTTCTTACTCTCTCACTCTATTTGTTTTCTACCTCTCTCCCCCACAGCCCAACCATCTGCCTAGTTGCCATGTCTTCTACTACCCCCAGCCATTGCTCTGGTTGTTTCCTCTGCTGGGATCCTCTTCTCCCACACAGCCTCTTCTTTGTCCTTTCATCTCTTCCAGTTCTCTGCCCACACGGCAAATAATCTCCCTGCTTCCCCCTCTCTATCCTGCTCATTCTGCTTTATTTATATTCATACAATAGATCACTATCATACTATTTACTTACTTATTTATTTGTTTATTGTCTATCTTCTCCACTAGAACATGAACTTCAACAGAGCAAGGAGTTTGTTTAATTCAAACCTGGTGCAGTGCCTGGCACATGATAGGTTCTCTACATATTTGTTGACAGACTGTGGGGACAGAGAGATTTAAAAGATAAGTAAAACATGAAGGGACAAAGAAGGATGGGTGATAGTGAAGAAGAAAGATAATTGACAAATACCCATCAAATCTTTTTTCTCTTAAGCACATTTTAGTTTTAGAATTTTATATAATTAAAAAAAGAGTTGTATATACTCATCACCTGCTTCCCCTCTCCAAGGTCTGCCCTGGATAAATTCATAGCTAGACAGATATTCTGCCTCACATGTAAAATTGGTTCTATTATTATCATCATCATCATCATCATCATCATCATCATCATTACTATTATTTTATTATTTGCTTAGTCCATGAATATAAGTAGCAAAATTCAATGACTGGGCTAAAGGAATTTAGAGTCATTTAGCTATTACTGTTTAAGGGTCAGTTTTGTCCTACCTGATAAATAGTGCAACAGGGTTGGTGGGGAGGCAGGAATAGATGGTGAAAGTAGAGCAAGTCTGACAGGATATGCAGAGAGAGAGGGAGTGAGAGACAGAGTGAGATTGAAGCATAACAAAATCTTACTAAGGAGCTGAGGAGTTCCAGGTCATCCAATAATTCTTTTCCAGCCTCTCCTATCTGTCATTCTGAAATGCTGGTGAGATTGACTTCAAGAAACACAGTCAACTTTTGTTTTTGGAGACTGCAGGGTAAATATTACAGATCTGGAATGGTTGGCTCATGACTTCAAAGCCTTGAATAAAGCTGCTGGATGATTTGGAAGCCACCTGGCAGGAAATTTAACTTTTTCAGTTTGGGGGTATTTTTTTCCTTCCATTCCTTAATTCCTACCTACCTCCCCCATCCTTTCCAGCACCAAATTAGCTATTTGGATGGCATCAATGCAGTTTAGACCTGGGTACCAGCCAAGGTCACGAGGCTCAGTTTATAAAAAGTGAATGCCAGCTGTATTTGAAAGAAAATTTCCAAGGCCAGGGATTCAGAGGGAGGGGGGTTTGGCCTTCCTGATCTTGGATTTTCTTTTCTCTTAAATATATACCCACACACACACACTAAAATTTCCCTTTCTATGTTTAATTTTCTGCTTCCAAAAAGAATGATGTGACAACTTTCAATCCTTCTTCTCCCTGGGTTCAGTCTTCTCTTGGTCCCCCTCCCCATGGATGCACTAACTCTATGCATGAAAAGGATAAAAACAGAATAGTTAGTAGGAAATCAAAGAAACAAAAACAATAGGTAGACCAGAGGAGTCTCTGAAAGTTACAAGGGCTTTTGAAACCTAAATCCACATTTTGGAGCACTGTTATAAGTGGAATAAGGTGTGAGAACTGAATTCAAGTATGTGATTATAATTGTCAGGAATTACACAAAAATGGCTGTATTCATGGGTTTGCTAATTAATGTCACTGTTTTAATGTTAAAACTAAGTTCTAGACTTTCCTCTGTATTATTATATATAAAAATAAACTATATTGTCTACCTATTCATCTATATCTATGTAAATAGTCATACAGTCGATTTCCATAATGGCTCAATGTTTGTATTCTATGGCCAATCCACGTTCCACATGCATGAACCTTGTGTGAGCCACAGTCTTAGTTTCTTCCTTCTGAATGCTCAATACCAGTTCCATTCTTTATGATACCAGTCATTGTACTGTGGTCCTCTGAAAGATCAAACCAATATAAAATATGTTTAATATAAAAAACTAAAATAAAAGCAAAGAATAGCCTTAAGATATGCATCCTAGTTAGTTTCGTGGAGCCCTTCCTGTGTATCAATGTGAACGTACTATTTGACATAGGTTTCCTGATCCATTTACCTTGGCCCTTTTAAAACTCTAAAACAGTCTATATTTAAGCAGAGGATTTATAAACATGAATAATTCACTCATTAAGTATTTTTGAGCATCTGCTGTGTACTAGAACTGGTGTCACACTGCAAGAATATAGAATAAAATAAATAGTCTTTGTTTCGAGGAATTCAGAGTGTCAGAAGGATTCAGCAATAACTAGTAGAGGTGATGGATGCTGGGACAGAGTTAGTAGGCACAGGGTAGGGTGGGAGCCTCCAGAAACTCTATCTTATTTCCAGGACATTCTGTGAGAAAGGGATCATGGGGGTGATGGAGTTTCGCAAGACTAGCAGGAGTTGACAGGCAGAGGAGATGGGGTGTGATGTCAGAGCGAGTGTATTCAGAGAGCAGTGTGTGCCGTCACCTGGGAGGCCTGTGCCACTGAGATTCTGTGCCTGGAGTCCCTAGGGTAAGGGTGCGGAGAGTGATAAGTCTGGCAAGATAGTGAGTTAGAAACAAGGTCTTTAAAAACCCAGGTATATTGCAGGCTAGAAGTTACCATGGTCAAGTTTGCATTTTGAGAATAACTTTCCTTCTCTAAATCTAGCCCTTTATTATCGAAGGACTAAGTATGTTTTACTAGTTCACATTCAGAGCTCCTGAGAAGTGATGTATAAATTTAGATTCTGTAGAGCATTTAGCAGCAATGAAAGTGAAACACAGATCAAATGGAACTGTTGAGTATAAGGTAACTTAATTTTCAGAGATATAACCAATGTTGTCATTATCAGATACCTATTGGTTCACGAGGGTTGGTAAAATTTTAGGCATTGGCAGGACTCTAAAATTCTTGCCAATGTAGTGTTAAGAGATGGTGGTCTGCAGAGACTCTAGGACAAGCCCTACACTATAAGGTTATCTTTGATTCTGCCCTTTGGAGGAGAAGTTAGATTGAAGAAGAGGAGGAAGAAACCTTTTCCAGCATGACCTCAGTGAGCTCATGTATGCAGATTGAGGATGAGGACCCATGTGTCCAGGCTGGAGGGCTGGCTTGGGGCTAAGTGGAGGCCTCTGGAGTTGGCCAAAGTGGAATCCTAGCTTCTTTACTTAGTAGCCAAGTGTCCTTCTCAGTGGCTCTATCTTTTTATTTGTCTCCACAGTCTACCATTTGGGACTATGTGAGGATTAAATAAGTGCTAATGTGTGTCCAGCACTTAGACCCATGCCTGCAACTAGTAAGCTTCCTATAAATGTTAACTATTGTCATATTGTGTTTTTCCCATCCTAAATTAAGTGAAACACCTGACACATAATTTAATGAAGTAAATATTCATTTTCTTTCTCATTCAATATTAAGATAATAGATACAGAATGTGAGAGGTATGATGAAAAGAATGTTGTCTAGGAGGCAGGGGGTTGGCTATTGGTGACTCATAAGGCTCTGAACTGTGACTTTCTAAGCAGAGCCAGGGGCTTGTCTGTGGTGTGTGAGTCTACAGTTATTACTGTGCTGAGCCCCCTGCCCTGCCCATGGGAGGGAAGTGAAACTTGGCCTCCTGGAAAATTGCATTCTTGCCAAGGCTGGAAAAGTGTTCTGTGCCAGCCTGTTTCCTGTTGGCCTCAGATTTTCTTCTTCAGTCCAAATGCATTCTCATTGTTCTCCAAGTCTGACTGAGGCTAGAGGGGATTCCATATAATTCCTGAACTGGTTTCCTCTGATTTGAAACACCCACATGCACACACACCCATGCACACACATGCTCACACTTAATTCTCACCGGGTTCCCAGGAGGAGAAAGTCCACTTTAGCATGTGCCAGTACTCGGCTCTGAGGAGCCCAGGGATTTCTCCACTACACAATGACCTGATTGTGCAGGCTTGTCTCAGTCCAGTGGCAGGTCGGCAGGCCAGCTGAAAGCTCATCTTAAACAACCACCTCAAACCTTAAACTCAAACACCACAGCTGCACTCCTGGAACCAGGTCTGTTTTCCTAGAATATCTGGTTACAGCATTTAAAAAATGAGCAACCTCATTATCAATAGTGTTTCTGAGAACCCAGCATTCCTCTGGAAAATGCTAGCTCTCCAGGGCTGGCAAGAGCCGCTAAGCAGACACATTCCCTCGCCTGACGCCCCCTCCCTGAGGCATCATCTAGCCAAACCCAACAGCCTAGCTTAGCAAAAATGAACACCAGGACTCAATTTTTGCTAAGGAACTGGGGCCTTTGGTGATGGAGGGAGGGAGTGGATTCTCCTTCCCTAAAGATCTTAGAGAGTAGGAGAGATGTTTGTTCTGGTGTGGAGTTAGCATCACACTACTAGAGAGAATATTGGATTAGAATTTGGGTTTGTTTCCCAACTTTGCATGTGTCGGTTGTGTACTCTTCAACGAAGCATTACAATTTTTCAAGCCTCAGTTTCTTCACCAGTGAAATAGTGATAATTATTGTGAAGATCAAATGAAGTAACATGTGGCAACAAGTCTTGACAATTAGAAAACCTTCTACATTAAAAAAATTACTTTATTCCTCTTAGTATGATCTTTCCTTGTCTCATATATACAAGTGTATATATGCGAATATGTGGAATTGTCTTATTCCTCTTGAACTACACAACACACTAAAGAGTTTTGGAGGATAAAAAATTAAATTGAAATCAGTTTACAACCCCACTCTTGACACAATGCTGGGCGCAGAGTGGGCATAAAATAAATGTATGAAGAAGATTAAATTATGTTGTTTATCATCTCCTATTTTAGAAGATAGGGAACTATGTACTGAGTTTTTAAAAAATTACAAATTTATCTATCTATCTACCTATCTATCATTATCACCTACCTAACTACTTATCTATAATATTACGTGTGTGTTGCTTTTCTGCAAAGTATGACTTTCTCTTTCCAGAAGATTTGGCTCCCAAGGGTTCATTGTGTTTGAGGCAGCTCTGGCTTGCATAGAGCATAGGATCTTCACTGACAGATGCCATTCAATAGTCCTGCTCCTTACTAGCTGTGATTTTAGACATATGACCTCTTCAGATATTACATTAGTGCATTGCATCATGCCCATCTCTCTGGCTGTGATGAAGATGGGATGAAATATGCAAAGATATTATTATCCTGCCTGGTCCTTATTACCCATTTATACAAATTTGATATTTTACCAAATGAGAAGGATGGAGGGACATGAATGACAGACTTATGATAGGAATGACACATGCGTCAGGAGTCCAGGGGTAAGAGGAAATGTTCTTTGAAGGACTTTCTAAGAATACAGCCCATCCTGATGCTGAGAAAAACCTAAGGGTATAAAGAGAATGAAATCAAAGTTTTGAGGCTGAGTGTATACTCTCATTGCAACGAGAATCCTATAGTTACTCAAGTTGGCCTCTTAGGAGACTCATTCAAAAGATACCAATGGGCTTGTCCAAGGAAAGAATTGAGTTTTTTACTCCAGGCAGGTTAGAAACTAAGTTAAGAAATGGGAAACACACCATGAACATCTTTTTTTAGGTAATATTACCAATCTCAGGCTTTAAACAAAAAGGGGCAAATGTTCCCAAAGAGTCATACTAAGGACATGGCATTTTGAGCTGCTTCTTGAAAATGACAAAGCAGTTGTCGTTTGGTGGATATTGTGGATACTGTGGTCCTGATTCAACATTCTCAACCTCTTTGAGAGGATTGCACATTCCCACTCTAGAGATGAACTTTGGCTGTGTCACTTGCATTTGCCAAATGGAATGTGAACAAAAATGTAGTCTACATTTGAACAGAAGCCTTAAAAGGAATCATGAGGCTCTGTTGTCCTTTCCCTTCTTTTGCAAGAATAGTATGTTTGAGGGATAGCTTTCTCCTGCAGTCTGATCACAGAATGAAGAAGATTCATGAAAAAGAATTGCAGCCAGTGTGAAGACTGGTGAGAAATAAAACTTTATTTTTGTAAGTCAATGAGATTTTTGGGTAGTTTATTGCTGCAACATAAATGACTAAAGCTGACCAATAAAAATAATGGTACCAGCAGTGAAACAAAAAGCCTACAACGTGCAACATTGGCTTTCAGGTTAAGTGTTATGCAGTAAGCAAACTTCTTGGTGACTCATGTTCTTCAGTGGAGAAACATTTGGTAGAACTGTTGCTTGCGGTATCTTAAAAGGCAGATTATGTAGCTGTAACAGGAGCTACATACATAAAAATTCTGTGTGACAAATCACCCCAAGGCTCAGTGGTCTACAAAAGTAAGCATTTATTTCTTATTCATGTGCCTACACATTGTCTGGGGTTCAGCTGATCTAAACTGAGTATAGCTGGGCTTGGTGCCAGCTGTATATTGAGTTTGTCTACTTCACGTATTTCTCCAGCTCCTTAGAGCTGTGGCTAACAGAGGCATGCTCTTTTGGGGATGAAAGGTAGGAGCAGGGAGATACACTTCTCCCGTGGTATGGGTAAGAGAGGCAGTGAATATTTGCTGAATTATAATATAATCAACTACGATACCTTATGAACTTGTGGCTTTAGATAAATAAGTGAGAAAGAGAACAGAAATTGTAGTCATGTGTGCTAAGTTCTTTTTGTGGCCCAATGCTTGCCTTTAGCAAGCTATAGTTCTCTAAATCTCAGTTTCCACATTTGAAAAATAGTAAAAAACTAACTTCATTGTTTTCTGGGAGGAATAGCAATTCTAGTTAGCTCAAATAAAGGTACTACCTAATCAGGTAATGATATAGACACTCATTGGAAACAAATCTCATGGAGTTTAAGGAGAACTCGACAAACAAGACTGAGGACAGAGGAGTGCGCAGACCAGGGGACCTTCTGTACCCTGTAGACTTTAGTCAATTGTTCTACCATTAATGTGCCCTGGCTGAACCCCATGCCTGTTTCTGTTTTATTGAATTTCAGTTACTGACATTTGTGTATAGACACACATGTATTGCAATACACCCTCAATTTTTTTTTTTTTTTGATAACAGGATATACTTCATTTCGCTTCTGAAGGGAGAGGAAAACACAGATAAAAACAAGATCTGTTCAACACCCAAGTCTTCAATAGAGTTGACTGAAAATGCAATGTTTGGTATGAGAATCTTTTTCCTAAAAATTTGTCAAGTAGTGGCATCTCAAGTGGTGGTGAAGCAAAATAAGGCTAGTATTCAGCTGCAGATTAGACAGAACAGGGGCCATGAATACCCAAACCCTGCAAAAATAAGATATTATTCATGGAGTTTTGGGCTTTGGGGGAATTTTAATCAAGTTTATTTAATCCTGATTAGCATAACCCCAGACTGAGGCAACCAGGGACCCTCCCTCTTCTGGACTCTGCACTGCAGAGGTTCCTTTCTGGATCTTCTCCAGCTGTGTCCTTCCCTTTAGAGTAAGGAGTTTGTGGGGTTGTGGACATGCACATCTGGAATCAATGGGACCCTGGAATCCCCTGCCCAAGTGACCCCAAGCTGGCTTCCTAGGCCTGCATAGGCATCTTGCCTACTTGGTCCCTCTGGAGAGGGGATCACCCCATGAATGTGTACACTTCTGGATCAAAGGCGTTGGCAAGGAGATTTGTTTGCAGAGATGTGGATGGAAGTTGGGTGTTGGACCCTTGGTTGTCTACACTGACACATGTGTGACCCTCCTAGGCTGGATGGAACATAGGGTGGCAAAGAATTGGGTCAGGAGGTTCCATTGGCGATACTCTTGCCCTAGGCCCTGCAGACCTGACAGAAGGGCTTTTCTCTGAAAGACAGGGTGGCCCCAGATGATATTCCATGTAGTATAATTTGAGGGGCATTACAAAGCCCTGTCTATAATACAGTGCATGCTTTGGGAAAGCCTGCCTTGTGAATTAACCACAAAACTCCTCCCTAACTGATATAGTAATGAGGCAACAAGAAAATTCCAGCTACAACTTTAATTTTCAAAAGTTCATCTATCTGCGTTATGATCTTATAAGAAAAATATTCCATTCCTGGCCACCTGTAAAGTGAAATAAGCAAAACTTGGTTCCCATATGAGGCAATAATTTCTCATTTGGAATTCCAACAATGTTCTCTGTTTGGAAAGTTTATAGAGCGTATATCCTTCCTATTCACCTTTAATAAAGAAATGCTAAATATTTTAAAATAAACTTTATTTAATGGGCCAGAAATACATATCCTGAAGTCTTTTGCTCCTTTAAACATCCCGAGGGCTATAAAATCCTCTGGGTTGGACTCAGTGCCATATCAGGAGTGTACCCAACTTGCTCAGTTTGGGGGGTTCTCTCTGTTTCATGTGGCTACAGCTGGGCAGGGGGAAGATTTCAAGCATCACTGTTTCTTAATTTGTGTCTATTGTCCATTTGCATTTTTCCTGCTACTTGACAGAGTAACTGAATGCTTTCTAGCTTCTGTGCTTACTTTTCTTTGCCTGAAAAGATATAAATGCTCCCCCTGTCCACCATTCACAAAGCAGTGTTTAATCTTGCATCCTCACTATCCCTGGTTCTTCTCCAGGAGTCCTCTTTTAGCATCCAGAGAGGAAAAGACACTGAACTTGGAATCAGGTTGCTGGATTGCAAATCCAAGGCTCTAGACAATGTTGAGCAAATCATTTAAATATACTTTGATTAGAAAGAAGTCAGACATTCACTTATTCTTTAAAAAATTACATGTTCAGCCTTGGCTGGTGTGTTGTCACATATGCCAAAAGTTTCAGGGTTCGCCCTGGCTGGTGTAGCTCAGTGGATTGAGTGTGGGCTGCAAACCAGGCATCGCAGGTTCGATTCCCAGTCAGGGCACATGCCTAGGTTGCAGGCCATTTCTCCCAGCAACCACACATTGATGTTTCTCTCTCTCTCTCTTTCTCCCTCCCTTCCCTCTCTAAAAATAAATAAATAAAATCTTCAAAAAAAATCTTAAAAAAAAAAAGTTTCAGGGTTCAATTCCCAGTCAGGGCACATATCTAGATTGCAGGTTCAATCCCTCGTTGAGGAGCCTATAAGGAGGCAACCAATTGATATTTTTGTCTTACATTTATGTTTCTCTCTCTCTCTCATCCACAAACATATTGAAAAAATACATACCCAGGACTTCTATGTATTACAGAGCATGAGATGCTCCTAGAAAATGAAGATGAGGCACCCAGATAAACAGAGAGTGAGCAATTACCTTGTGACTTCCATACTTAAAGAAACTGGTACACCTGCCTTTCTCCTTCCCACAAGAGTTGGAAGGTCAAATTGTCAAACGTTGTAACTGTTCCCTACAGACATAAGCAATCAATTGCTGACCAAAAAGAAATGATGGAAAAAGACATTAGTTCAGACTATTACACTGAGAGTTGGTGTACAATAGCTGTCTAAGTTGATTACATCTCCCTTTTCAGTATTTATAATTGTTTATATTTTTGTAACCTTACCCACAACTTCCTTTTAAAATATATGCAGGAGTGCACTGAGGTTGAAGGGAATTTCAATAAAGTTTGTTCTGATGATTTGAAAATGGGATCCCCTTGGGGCATTACAAAACTGGGCTTAAGACCTTGGTCTATGAAAAAGTAGATGGTCTTTCACATTCAGAGGAGAAGAAAGCAATAGGAGGTCACCACTTGAACAACAGAGATCATTGTACAACTGGTGGGACAATTGGGTCAAGAGTTAAAATCAGAATAATCTGAATACAAATCATAACATAGGGAGAGGAAATTTTTCATCCTCCCAACTTTTTGACCCATTGATTGGAGTTACAGATATGGCTGTTCTCTCAGCAGAAATGTATTAAGACCATATGTAAAGATAAATATTCTGGTCAGAGCAAGATAAGAAAACAAAGAGCAAAGAGCAAGTCAGTGGGGTCCTTCATGGACTGCTGTGTTTCTACCCACAGTAAAGAATACTCAGAACCATAGGAGGTGTAGATCTGTTCACCCTTTCATTTGCTCATTTATTCAACAAATATTTACTGAGTGCCTGCTGTGGGCTGGGAGTTCAGAAGGAAGAAAAATCTGGCATAGTCCCTGTCTTCATGTGAGTTAGTAAAGGACATTAACATCAGTCCAATAATCACGCAAAGTCGTCTTCATTTGTGGGGATAAGGGTTGCAACAAAGGGAAAAAAAGGGGTTATACTCAAGTGATACTCGATGTCTACTGCCACTGCCACGTCTCTTTCTCTGTCTCTTTTGTTTTTCTCTTCCACATTTTAGGGATACTTGTGGTTATGTTGGGCCTGACTGAACAACCTAAGACCATCTTCCCATCTTAAGGTCCCTTAATAACATTGGCAAAGTCCTGTGTGATAAGTAAGGTAACATATCCACAAGTTTCAGAGATTAATTAGTATGTGGATATCTTTGAGGAGTCATTATTCTACCCACTATGTCACGGCATCTGTATTTAAATCTGAGGAAGAATTGGAGGGTAAGTGATCTATGAAAAGACATTTTCAGCTTTAAACGACTGGATAATGTAGCTTAACAGCACTCAGGCTCGGCAGATGGAAGGTAAGCTTTCAGCAAACTCATGCTAAGTAAACGAGAGGCAGAGCCCAGAACTTAATGCCTAAATGAAATGTTTATGGTGTATAAGGCTGGTCCATTCTAAAGGCAAATAAAATTCTTGATAATCCAAAGGATTTGCGAATTGATTTGATAGCACAAGCGTTCTGGCGCTATGCCTGGCTGTGTATACTCGTATAACAGGCCCGCCTTTGACAACCCACGTTGTTATTTCTCTAAATGCATCATCCTGCCCTTGGAGTCTGATTTTCTGTTCTTTCGGAGATTCCAAGTATGCTCTGTTTATTAGCATCACCATCCACCCCCTCACACACACCTCTTCCCAGAAGACTCTATATTGGTTTAATCACATTGCATGTTTCTCTGGTAGATTTTTTTCCAGTTCTGGTTTTTCCAGATTCCTTGTATGGTAATTTTTTTCTTTCCTTCTTAATTTCCTTAGGTATAAAATACAACCTCTTGAGGAAAACTCAAGGGGCCTTTAGTAATAGAAATCAAGGTAGAGTGAAGACAAACAATTCCACACCACAACTCCTGAGCCCATTAGACTAAGTAACAGCTGCTGTTCACAGTGCTTGGCAGATGTTGGCCCAAAGCTCCCTTTCTTCTTATTCTAACTCTCACAGAGAACTCAAGTTATCTTCAGTTCCACATAGAATACCTTCCTGAAGGGTCAGGGCCATGTGCAGGTGGGAAGAGGTACAGGATTCCATGAGCTAGCTGAGACTTTTCCTGGAAGTTTTTCCAACCTGGCCTAACAGAGACATTACAATTAAAGAGCATGGTGAGGGGTCCAAACCATCATAGTCAAGATCTTCCCAAAATTCACTATGAAGCTAGAGATCTAATTTTTATTAAGAAGCCACTTTCTTCTCTCTCTCATTGGAACATCTATGTATTAGCATTAAGTGATTAATTTTGGGGGAAGAAGGAAAAATTGGGAAGTCTGAATAAGAGCTGAAATCCTCTGAACATCTGTTTTCTCAGTTATAGACCCTGAAGTTAGACTTTGCAGAAGGTTGAGGTTTTTCTCTTTGCCATCCCTTTGCAGGGTGTGAGGGAGAGACCCTTCCCATTCTCCTGACTGGTAAGAGGCATATAATCACATCCTGTCTTGGGAGAAATGATAGCATACATAAAGCAATTTTAGGGTGCCTGGCATCCAATAA
Source organism: Tonatia bakeri (assembly GCA_004024845.1). Lineage (NCBI taxonomy): Eukaryota > Metazoa > Chordata > Mammalia > Chiroptera > Phyllostomidae > Tonatia > Tonatia bakeri. The sequence continues at coordinate 116,395 of PVIA01003574.1, read as the reverse complement.
GCTGTTAGTAAATGTTCACTAAGAGGCAGGATGGTGATGATAATAATGATGATGATGAGCTATTTGTTCTAACTTATTCTTCTGGTTGAATACTGAAGCTTTCTTTACAAGGGTGAGAACAATTAGAAAATCTCCTGGTTCTTTTCTCCAATGTTACCCTATTAAAAAAATAAAATTCTAGCAACTTAACCTGACTCTTACTTAACTGGCTTACACATAACATTTTTAAAAAAATTTTCATCTTCAATTCTCTGTTATTCATGTCTTTGTTGGTCTCTATCAGTTATCATCTTAAGTGACTGTGTGACAGCTCTGGGGTTGTTCCTTGCAGATTATGCTACTCTGGGGAGTAACTCTAGAGAGTTAGAGAATTCTGTAGCTTCTAATTTTTAGATCCTGCAAAATCCTCCCAAAGTACTCCTTTCAAAATGTGAACTGTTAAACACGTTGAACAGGTCTGGCTTAAATCATCAGGTCACACACTTCCCTTCTCCTAATAGGTTGGATAGTTCAGAGTAGGAAGATGATCTGCTAAATGTACTTCTGCCGCCCAAATAAGCAAGTTGATTAAAGACAGACCAGTGTCTCGGATTTTCCCGAAGCCCTCTTCATGACCCTCCTGCTCTTTCATGCTTTGCTCCCAAAGAATCCTTTCCCATCTCCCTCACAGAGTCTAAATGCTCATTTACAAGAAACACAGAGTGAAAGAATAAAAAAAAACATCAAAAAGCTGTTTCATTGCTCAGTGCAGCCCCTGACAACACATCCCCCAGCTCCCCTTCTTTGAAGCCCATAAACTCCTCTGTAAAAATTAAAAAGCACGAATTTATAGGGCCTAGGAGGAGCCAGAAGGTGAAGACCTGTCTCCAACCAATGGGTCAAGCATACTGATGAAGTATGATGAGGCCATGCCAACTTCTGGCTAATAAAACATCTTTCCTGCCTTCCCAGTCCTTGACCTTCTCTTTCCCATGCAGAACTAAGTGGAGACACAAATGAGGGAGAAAAGCAAAAAAGAGCAGAAAAACAAAGCAAAAATACCCAGCATTCCCTGGCCTTGTAGAGGGACAGTTGGATTACAATGATCTCCCTTCTGGACCCCTTAATCTTTTTTGGATCCCTTGGTCATACGGCTTGCTTAACCACCTCCTGGTTTCCCATTTCAGGGAAGCCTTGATTAGTCACTAGCAAATAATTATCATCAAAATAGTTCTAGATGGAAATAGAAGCCCAAGGTCCTGTGAAAGTTGAGGCAACTGAGTAAATCCTGTGGGTTGTAGAAGACACACAGAAGGAGGTTGGGGGACATGACTGGTGCATGCTGGCATTGTGACTTTGGCAGGCCACACTAACTTCTATGAGTCTAAGCTTCCTCATCCCTAAAAGGAGGAGGATGGGGCTAAGGTGAATCTTGAAATTTCTTTGTCTGATACTCTCTAGTTCTTAAGCAGACTTGAGACCCAGGGAAGAAGGTGTGGGAGGAATTGGCAAGAGGGAAGCATCATGAGACAACAGGGAATGGAAACAATCTAGGCTCAAACTTCTGAGTGACCAGTGTTACCTGTGTTTTGCATATTTATCCAGTTCTGGCCAAGATTGTTTGAACTTATGTTCATGTGACTTGGAGTCCTTTTAATTCTTTGAGTTTGAGAAGGAGAGAAAGTAAGAATGAGAATGAAAACAAAAGAAAGAGTGAGTGAAAGAAAGAGAGATTGAGCTTGAACAAACTCAGTCAGATTGGGTAAGAGGAATAACTATTATAGAAGTATCAAATACTAGAGCAGACAGAATTATGATAACATTTCCAAAGAGAAGGTCATGACAGCCCTCCAGGAATATATAGACTTCAGGCTGCTGGAACAGTGAGATAAATACCTAAACTAGAAGATAGGATAGTTTTTTCCTGTTGGATTAGGTAATCTCAAAGTTCCAGAAAATAGAAGAAGTTTATCTAAAGTCACACAAATGATACTCTTGTTTCTCTTTAAGATGCACAAATCTTTCTCCTTTTATTATCCAAAGTCATACAAATTACTGGTTGGCAGTATGGAATTTATACCCAAGTTCATTCACTCATTTGCCAATGGAAGTAGAATACACCACGTCCAGGGTTGGATGTTGTATGCCTCAGTCTTCTGACACATTGCCTGAATCTCTTCCCAGTGGATCAGGACAACTTGATTCCTATTGAATGCATAAAATTGGCAAAGCCATATATTTCCTCTCTTGCCAACCTTTTTTTTTTTTTTATCAAGATAATAAGATGGAGACAAAATATAGGCAATAGATACTTTCATTTCAGAATGAGAGTAGAGATCATGGTTTTTGGACGAGGTCTCTGTAAGTAAGTATTCTGCAAATACTACCCAAATAGCTGAACTGCTGCACCTGGCCCCACTGCCCAAGAAAATAGTCTAAAGAGAGTTGAAGGTGCCCCAGAGCCAGGGGAACACATTCAGAGGAGGTGTACAAGTCGAAGACTTGGAGAAGTAGCTCAGAAACAGTGAACCTTTGCATTAATATCTAGTAAGTCAAAGATGTTCTATAAATAATATTTACTTCCTCTTTGGTGCTATCTCGAGTTTAGTGGTTATATATTTTATTTTTCTTACTCAGTTTCTTTCTCGGTCATATATGACTTTTCTACCCAAAATGGGCTTTCGATGTTTCAGTATATACCTATGAAGTGTGTGTGTATAAGGTGTGTGTGGGTCTCCTGAGGGGAGGGTGTCCTAGGTTTGTTATTTAGGGTAGACGGGGCTGAATGAGGTCAGCTGGGTTTGGGAGAGTTCAGGTCAAGGCTCCAACTGGCAGAGAGCAGTTACACCCTCCAAGCTTACTAGCCAAGTGCATGCTCTTCTGAAATTCACTGAGCTGAAGATAAACATGGAGCTCATAATAGCTTTTTCACTTGATGTCCTTTATTACATGTTCCACACTTTAAATTCCTTTGCTTCACTCCTGTATTCTTCTGGATCTTTCTGAACAAACATTGAAGTAGGGGAAAAAAGCAAACTGCCCTCTTCCCTCCACCCTTCCCATCCCTTCTGAGTGACTCACTTAAACTGGAACAATTAATCTTAATCAGGATGGTATGACAGCAGAGAGAAACATCCACAGTGAAGCCCTTTGGTGCCAAAGACTTGGTGAGGCAACCAGCTCCTTTCTCTGGGTTGCAGTGGGGGCAATGTGGAACTATTTAATTGTTTTAAAAATAGCATTTTGCAAAATTAGAGCTGCCTGTATCTACAGGATGGGCAGCAGGTCAGGGGTTGTGAAATGCCTGTGCTAACCACCAAGTGTGAGCAGACATTTTTAATAGTTTTAATACAAGCCACCAGACCCAAATGATCAACTCCACCTTCTGTGGAGGAGATTGAGGATAAATAATTCATTGTATTTGCACTTGTGTTTCTCTCCACAGAACTCAGAGCTTCCGTGCGTTTATCCTTATTCGTTATCCTCATTTTCTGACAGGTACAATTACTCAACTCCTCTCCTGTGCCCATCTCCTGTTTTGTTTTTCTCTGCATGGCTCATGCTTTCCAACCAGCCAGGGCTACACTTGGTACCCTAGAAAGGCTGTGATCAGCAGAGTGTACTTCTTGAAAACAGCTTCATGAGTCCCAGAATGACCAGGAGGAAACACTGCATCACCTTAAAAATTTGGTGTCATAGAATTGAACACTTGAAACCTATATAATTTTATTAACCAATGTCACTCCAATAAATTTAATTAAAAAAAATGTAAGGTGGGGGGAGAAAAAGAAAACTAAAAACCTAATGTGGTCACATCTTTTAATTTGCAATTAACTGTTGAGTGCTCATTAGTAGGAAGATAACTATTACTGTCTTGAGGTCCAAGAACTCCAGAGACATAGTCCAAAGTGAACAATCCTGTTTCCAGATACAGAGTGGAGAGAGAACTGGAGTGTACAGTCTGCCCAATTATGGATGCATGTTGTTTGAACTCCTTCCACAAGTGCCTTTGTTAAAAGCTGCCCTAATACACACCACGGTGTCCCCTTCTATTGTTGTGGCCATGCCCTGGTGGACCTGAATATAAGCACAAGCCACAGTTGTTTCAAGGCCACACATAGGCAGTGCAAACCCAGGAAAAAATGAATGAGGAGAAAAAGTTGTGAGGAAAGAATGAAGAAGAATTACGAGGGGCACTGACTGATCTGATACCACTTGGTAATAAGTGTAACTAATTGCTCAGTCTCATAGGACTGTCTTTCTAGAGGTCTATGAACTACTGGGTCTTAGGAAAGTGAATGGTATATGGGGATTTATTCACTGGCTCACGTCTCCCATCAGTCAAAGCTTCATGTATATCCCACTGGGTTTAATATCTTAGTAGCAACAAGTATATATCAAAATGCAAGGTGAGGGGTTCAGGGCACGGACATGAAAGTCACTGTCAGGTTGTGCTCATATGCAGACTCCACCCTCCTGCCCTGGCTTTACTCTCAGATAAGAGCCCTTCTGGTAATGACAAGGGTCATCGGTGACTCCAAGCTCTCATCCTATCAGCATAGCAAGTTCCAAAGTGGACAGTAAGTAGGAGAGCAGGATGTTCCATTAAAAGAGGGAAAGAGGGAGGGAGACAAGAGGAGGGAGGAGAAGAAAAAAGAGAAGAGAAGAGAAAGAAGAGAAGAGAAAAGAAGAGAACAGAGAAGGGAAGGGAAGGGAAGGGAAGGGAAGGGAAGGGAAGGGAAGGGAAGGGAAGAGAAGAGAAGAGAAGAGAAGAGAAGAGAAGAGAAGAGAAGAGAAGAGAAGAGAAGAGAAGAGAAGAGAAGAGAAGAGAAGAAAAAAATTCTGGCTAGAAGATGTGGAAGTGGAAAAAGGACAGTTGTCCAGCCCAGGATAGGAAATGTGTTGATTCTATTGGAATTAGAGCTTGGTTCTAAAATAAGCTATCTCCTGGAGTTGGTGATGGAGAGCACAGGCATGGAAAATAGTAATAACTACTTATTTTAAAGCTCTCTCAGAGAAGATAACTTAGGTTAGGATCTGAACTCACTGAAAGTAGTCCTGCTTGATCCTTTTCCAAAAAGGAGATTGCAGTCCTACCCTACATGCAGCATTGGGTTTTCCATCTGTCTCAGTCTTTATTCTCCCAGAGAACTGAAGTGAGAAGCTTTCCTCTGCATATTCCATGAGGGGTACAAGAATGTGACCTTTACTGCCCTTGTATGACAGGAATAAATTAAAAAGAAAATTCTCCAAGAGAATGGAAGATGGTGTCTCAGCATTTTGGGTTTTTGTTTCTTTATTTCTCTCACCTACTTGAATTAACATGAAGTCCAAACCAGATCTTACAGCGGAATTGGCTGCCACATGATTTAGACATGTTTGCATAACATTCCAAAAATAATTCAATAAGAATAGGTTTTTCTTGGAATTTATCACTGCCTGGCAAATTGGAGCCCAAACACAACAACTCTGTGCTAGAAAGGCATAAGACCCAGCAAATGGAAACAACAGTGGCAGAGAGAAAGTCTACCTAAGCCGCCGGTCGACTTTCATTATCCATGATGGTGTGAAGCAGAAATAGACAACATGAGGCAGGAGCAGGGACAAACACAGTCTGCATGTCAGACTTGCCATCTCCAGGACTCAATGACAACCCATGGGCCGAGGTGGCAAGTCAAGGGCATTCTAGGTCTCAGAAATGGTTCTGAGAAATTCTCTCCTGCTGTATTTTTCCATGTCTTCAGATGAAGGATTTTTTTTTCTTATGGGCTCTAATAGAGAGGATCCATGGGTCCAGAAACTAATAAGCTAACATAAACATATAGGAGCAGTAAATAGTAACTTATGAGGACAAGTACAGAGCAGTAAACCTAAATCAGAGGATGCAGAATGATTTCAGGCTCTGCCATTCTCACTGGGACAAATCAAGTAACTTCTCTGAAGGGAACTTTTCCTCCTCAAAATCTCCAATCACAGTGAAAATTATTATTAGGGTGGTACTTTAGAGCTGCAGGGCATTTAAAACTCCACATGATGTATACGGGAATCTTGAGGTGTAACTTGGGACCTTTTGTGGACATCGGTTCCTTAGGGACCATTGTTGTTAGACTGGAAGTTGTTGTGGGGCAGAATTAGGTGTTTGGTCACATGCTTATGCCTCAGTATGTGATCCGTGACTCTTCCTCACTCTGGACCTTAGTGACTGTGAACACTGTGGACAAAGCTAAGCCCCTACTGCCTTAAATGTTGGTGTCCCTAACCCTCCTCTCTTTTCAGCCTTCTCAGTCTCTCTGGTCACTTCATACATGCCATAATATTACATTCCTTCCCTATGGCCCAGAATCTGAATCTTTAGCTCAGACCTCTCTTCTGACCTCTGCTGTGTGCTCAACCACTTGGATGTCTGTATCCCCTCACCCACACCTGCTCGTATCTGAAACTGGAGTTGTTCTGTCTTCTCCTCCCTGTCACAGTGTCTCAGTCATTTTGGACTGCTATAAATGAATACCATAGACTGGAGGCTTAAACAACAGACATATTTCTCACAGCTCTGGACTGGAAGTCTGTGATCAAAATGCCAGCAGACTTGGTGCCTAGTGACAGTCGGCTTCCTGGTGTCCAGATGGCTACCTCGTGGTTGTGTCCTGACATTGTGAAAGGAAACTCTGGTGTCCCTCTTGCTTCTCATAAGGTCACTAATCCCATCTCAGGAGCTTCACCATCTTTACCTCATCTAAACTTAATTCCCAAAGTTCCCACCTCCTACTACCATCCCATTGGAGGTTGGGAATTCAACATGTGGCTTTGGGGGGGACACAAACATTCAGTGCACACTTCATAGTGAATGATTCCATCATCACTGTAGGCCCTCAAGGCAGTTGGCATCCAGTGGGCATCCTTGACTTCACCATTTACTTTTAAAAAGTATATAAAATCTCATATGTTTCCATTACCATTTAGTCTTCTTATATCCCCTTCTCCCCTGCAATCACCACCCTGTTATCCATGTCCATGAGTATTTTTTCTTCTTTGCTTAATCCCTCCACCCCTTCTCACCATCTGCTTTAAATCCATTATGGACATTCTCACTTCTAACATCTAAATGTGTCTACTTTTCTGTCTTTGTGCTACCAATACCCTAGTTCAGGCTCTTGTACTCTTTCCTTGAGGTAGGGTCAAGCCATTATATTGCTCTCCCTGCCTCCAGTTCTGCCCCCCTCTAATTCCTTCTCCATGCTGTAGCCAGAATATTTCTTAAAAGCCAATCCAAACATGCCTCTCTTCTGCATCACAATCTTCACTGACTTGTCCTTGACCTCAGGATAAATGTCAAGAACCTCCTGGGTGACTTCCTGGGTGAAGTTAAATGCACCTTCCTTTTCTGGGTCCCTTATAGCCTCATACTCTCCCCATCATCTGTCTGAACTCTGTGTCAAGGTGGTTTATTTAATACCACTTACTTTCATAAATCCTTAAAGTGTGTGAGTGTAGGGACCCAAAGTGACTTTTTCTGAGACAAAATACATGCTCAGTAAATGCTGGTTGAAGAAATACATTCTCGTTTGCTGCTGCTCAGGACACTGGTGGGAATGAGGAATAACTCTGAATATGCTGGCTTCCTTCTGAATTAGATTTTTCTGCCACCTTTATTTCACAACAGAATATTTTTTTCAGAAAAGCTACCATCTCCTTGGGCAAAGAGCAAGTAAGAAGAAAGCTTGTCATTTTACCATAAAAAAAGGTGAGGGGAAAACAGAGAAAGGGAGATTAGAAGACCAAAGAGCAAAGAGAACCTGGCGTATGAGGCCCAAGGTGCTGGACACAGGGCAGCAGATACTTGATCAGTTTCTCCTGTGTCACCTCAGATTTCACCAGCAATTACGCTGATGGAATATGTTCCAAATCCAAACACTTCATGTCCCTGAGGACTTGGTGGTCTTGATGAATAACCTCCAATGTGGGGCAGGCTGGAGGCTCAATTCTGTCTGAATATAAATCACACCTTCTTTCCCCTCATCCACTCAAGCCATTCCACCCCCAATCCCAACTCTCCCACTTCTTTTTGCTCCACAAACTGTTAGGAAGATACTGAGTATATTATCCCAGTAGGTGTAGACTGCAAGAGAAACACCTCATCCATAACCACCTCACTACTTACTCTCTTTGCCAAAAGCAAGATGAGATGAAGACTACTGTAGTATCCCTTGGGAAAATTTAACATCTGGGACACATGGACTAGGAAACATTATGTTTCTTCATCTCCTATTCTTGGACAAATTGGATGGCCTGTGAATGAACAGGCTGTAGGGTTGGAGAAATCATACACTGGTGCTTTAACAGGGCTCCCTTGAAGAATACTCCCAAGATGGACCACGGTGTTTAGGATGAGAGGACAGGAAAGGATCCACACTAAACTGAGGCACACCTTAAAATCCTACATGTGGATCTGTATCCAGATTGCTGAAGGTATATGATCCTGGGCAGTTTTCTCAATCCCAACAAACCTCAGTTTTTCCTATAAAATAGGGATAATAATTATACCTAAGTCAAGGGTTATTGGGAATATTGAATAAACTATTGTAAGAAAAGGATTTAACATGAGGAATAGCACCTAAAAAGAATTCACTAAAAATAGATATTATTATTGATTTTTGGTAAATCATTTAAAGTGACATGGTTAAATGAAATCAACATGAAGACATTTAGAGAAATATTAAAAGGAAATATGATTTCAGGGAAATTTCCTGATTGTAGCAGTATACCTGATATTATACTCAGGGTACACAATTCATTTGTCTATGCTATTAAGGGGCTTAGCTGGAAAGTTTCTGAAGCCTGAGTCAAATCCCATCCCACTCCTATCTATTATCTGTCTATCTATCTATTATCTATCTATCTATCTATCTATCTATCTATCTATCTATCTATCATCTATCATATCTCATCTATATACCATCTTTGTATTGATTTTGATAGTAAAACTGAAGTCTAAGACAACACTGTGAGTTGTGAAAGCAGAGTCAAAACCTAGAACCCAGAATTTCTGTCCTTTTATTGGTTGCTGTTTATGCTGACACTTAGAGTTCACAGTGAACATTTGAGGCACATAAGAAGGACTTTCTACATGCCATTTGCCCTCCTTGCCCTGAAAAGTGGGTGTGATAATTTCCATTCTGCCACTGAGGAACTGAAAGCCTGGGTCAGTGAATGAACTGATTTGAAGGTCATGGTGATATGAGTCTTTTACCAGCTGAAGAATTTGGATATATGAGATGCCTAATAAAATCCAAGCAACTTTGCATTCTAGCAAGGGAAGGGAGGATGAAATGAGCAAGAGGAGAGGAATCTTTTTGATGGTCTGTCCACTGATACATTCTGAATGTCTGAGAACAGTGTGAAGCACTTAACAAGAGGTTCATAAATACTTACTGTAAATGCTAAATGAATAAACAAATAAATATCAAACATAGTAACAACCCAATAGAAATGTTCCTTTTAAATTTTAAAACTCATAGAAGACATTTACATTACCAGTTTGCCTTCATTAGCATGTTGTACTAGTCACTTTCTTCTCTTTAAAAAATATTTATTACTTTAAATATTTAACAGTGCAGTGATTGCTGGGGATGGTGTGGAGGTAGAAGAGGGTAGAGGGGGATAAATGGTAATAGAAAAATGCAATAAAAATGAACTATCAGAAGTAACAAAATTGGTGAAAAACAGAAATTAAAGAAAAATTATACTCACACCATATCTTAAAGATAATATATTTATCTTTTTAATTTAGAGACTCTCTCCTCCCCTGGATTTCTGTGATATCAGCACTCACGTAATTCTGAAATAAAATTATTCCCCAAAATCTGAAGTCCACTGTCATCTTTCTCTGCATTCTTTCCCTTGGCTGATTCATTCATTGTCATGATTTCTAATACATCCTATGTAGGGATAACTCTTCATTCTCCAATTTTTGGCACCACCCTTTCTCCTAAGCTCCGGTTCATCATTTTTGTTCTTGACATTTCAGCCTTGATGTCTGTCCTGATGATCAAAAATAGAAGAAATTGCCTTATCTTCTCCACCATGCTTACTTCAGTTACATATTTCACCATCTTCCCAGGCACCCCATCCAGAAACCTGTCATTAATAACTTTTTCTCTCTTTGGCTCAGCACATGCACTTATTCATCAGATCCTGGGAATTATACCTCCTCATTTCAGTCCCTCTCTGTCCCTTTCTTAGACTAGTGCAATCATCTCTATTTTATACATTGTTGTTACATCAGGCATGTTGAAGCTCAGCCCAATCCACTTCTTTTTGCTGTCCATGGCTTCACATCACCTGAAAAATAATCAGAGCACCTGACTTTTTACTAATTTCTTCTAATTTGGTTTCATGATATGTTACCAGTATTTCTGAACACATCCAACTTTTCAGGACATACCTAACTTTCTTTGCCTCTGTGCTTTGCTCGTGTTGTTCCCTTTGGCAGAATGTTTCCTTTATGCTCTTCTTCCTCCTGCACTTTCTGAGTCCAGATAGAAAAGATAGGTATAATATGCAAACATTGCCTTCATAATGTTGACCCAAATACCCAGAGCAGGAGTTACCGTCTATCCTCTGAGCCCCACAAACCACCATATTTTCATGTGTTTCTTGTCACATCCAAAGATGTATCACTGTTACAGGTGAGTATAATGTGTCTAGCCTACTGGCTGTGAGTCCCTTAAGATCTGCGCCTGGTAAATATTGCAGAGAAGTCAAAGGCCAGACATAATACCTTCCACTTGTGGCAGAATATTATTTTTTTTACCTATCTTCTTTTTTTCTCCACACTTTCCTCCTTCCTAAAGGTGGCTTTTGCAAGATTTAGTAGATGTTAACACAGTAATTAATCAAAATTATCCTATGAGAGGCAGGTTGATCAGACTTAGGATTAGTTCTAATAGTCCAGCACTGAGGAGGGGGTTGGTGGGGTGGACAAGAACATGGAGCTCAAAAAATCATGAAAATTAAGGTTCTATGGGGAACAAGGATACTTCAAGTGAGGAGTGGCAACTGTGATGTCATCAACATAATTTCTAACAGAATGCACTGGTGGATGAGGACATTTCACCTTCTGATGGGGTATTTCTCCTAACTCTTATGAACTATAGATTTTGAGAAGGCTCTGCAGACTGACTTGCATACTGGCAAATCTGGATCTGGACTTTTCTTTGGATCATATAGATATGGGCTTACCTACAAAGTCACAGAAATCCTAGGTAGTATAAAAGTATAAAGATTTACTTTTTTTCGTATAGTAAGAAATCCAGAACAGGCATGCCTGGATCTGAGAGCTATCAGTCACCCTAGCCCTTTCTCTGATTCAGCTCCTCCATTTTTAGCACAGGGTTTTTGCCTTCCTGGTCACAGCACGGCTGTTGTATCTCTCAACTCCACACCTGTGTTTTATGTCTGAAGAAGGATGAGGGCCAAAAAGGTTTTACACGAGGCTTTATTTATTCAGGCCTTCATTTACTCTGTGTTAAAGAGATTTGGGTCACATAGATAGTCCAGGCTAGAGGATGACTAAGAAAATCAAGCAGGTAGCTATTTAGCCTCTTTTATAGAGGAAGACTAGTGAAAAAAAAAAAGAGTTATAAATGATTTTTAAGTGAACCATACTGTTCTGGTCACCATACCCTGTGACTCTCCCCTATCATTATTACGGTCTTTGGAAATAGTAACATTGTGGTAAAAAGTGGGTTCAGGGAAATGTATATATGTGTATATGAGGTATGTATATATGTATATGTGTATGTTTGAATTATGTGTGTAGGTATGAATGTGTGCATGGGTGTAGGAATGTATGTGTGCATGCATGTGTGCTTGTATGTGGTATATGTATAAATGTAAGTATTTGCATAACTACTCTAGGGCTGGGGTTTTTCTTATGAATCTGTTGGTATATGCTATGATGACTCCATTTCTATCAACTCTTCCTACACATTAAAAATAGGGATGCTAAAGAACCTGACTTTAGTTAGTCCAACTTCAGAGACACTAACCAGCCACCATTCCAGTGAGATGTTGTAAATGCTGAAGGAACATTCTGTTAAGGGATCTAAACACCCTGCTGTGTGAGACTAAGCACCATTTTTTTTTAATAAATGAAGAAGATATTATTGAGACTTTAGTTTCTATGGTTTTTATTTTAAGAATGTTGGCCTTTAATTTCTTCAGATTATAATGTGAAGGGAGGTTTGAATTTTGGACTTTAATTGCTCCCTGAGAGTTTGATACTGGGAGGCAATTCAAATTCAAGTTCCAGCCATTCCTATTCTGCTGACATCATATTTTGGATTGTATCATTAACTTCTGATGAATTATATTGACCATATTGGTCAGTGACAACACAAGATGAAATATGAGTGAAGCAAATGGGTTTCAAGCTCTGGGTATTTAATTCGTGTACCATTCTTACCCATTTTAGAGTCCTCCAGAGCAAAGGTTAAACTGTTCGTCATGATCCAGATAGTCTACTCAATGGAGGAGAACTTGACATGGGAGAGAGACCTCACAAAGTTGTGAGGAGAACTGTCCTGAAGAACGCAAGGGAACAGTCAACTCCTGGAAGACTACTAGTTTCATTACAACCTAATGGTTTAACACAACAAAATCTTGAGAGTATTAGAAGAAACATTTTCCATTTCCCATGTTTTCAGAAAGGGGAAAACATTTCCACTATATAATACTCAGAAAGGAAAAGTAAGAAAGAACTTTTCTCCCTTTCACCACCCTTGTCTTAAGTGATTGTGTGATTAGATATAACTTAGAAATGGGGCTCAGGTACTTCTGAGGTTTTTTTCCCTCCTCCATGCATCTGCCTTGCCCTTTCTTTCCTACTGAGCTTATGAGAGTGAGAGGCCAGGTGTGACAAATTAGTAGGGTCTGTCCAGAGGGCAGACTTTCTCTTTCTTTACTCTCTGGTTCTAGTGGCTACAGAGAGTGAATCTGGATATGGGACTCTTCTCTGGAGACTCTCATACTCCATTGAGAATATATCCTAAGTCTAGATCTGAGAATTGAGAAATATGGGGAAGCTCAGCTGGGGCCATGACTGCAGGCCATAGTTTTCAGAGTAGTTTTATTAGCCATTAAGCTGATATTTCTCTTTCCCCATCATCTGACTCCTGTGTCTAAATTTCAATTCCAAAATGATGTGAGAGAAATGAGATTAATGATCACCTCTAAATCCCCAACAAATATTAGCAAGAGAAATGTTTGTTGGTTCAGGAGACAGATTCCCCCTGAGGGATCTGCAGCCATACTTCCAGGGTAAAGCCAGTTCTGTAACAGATGGATAGATTTGTAGAAAAGACGGAGGGTGTCCTTAGAAAAAGGAAAAAGGAGGGAAACCCAAGAGATGGAATTTCAGGATGTCCCCTAGTGGAGGTTTCTGTATGGACTGATAAGTAAATGAGGGAAAAAAATGTTTTGTACCACAGTCTGGAACTGTTATTTATGGATGTCTCATGATAACATTTTTTTTTCTGGTAATGTATTGGACCTTCATATCTTCCCAGATGTCATGGGAATTACTAAAGGATGAATACAATATATGTGAGACACTTAAGAAACATCTATATCGAATATATTAAATGAAGGTGAGGATTTCTATTTCACAGAGTTAATAAGAATCCAGTACACTAAAAGGAAACATTAAGGAAGAAAAGGAGGGGAGGCAAACAAACTTCTCTCTTCAATCTAATGATTATAGGTGGAATGAATGCACATAAATTCTTAAGAATAATCAGGGTTGGAAAGAGGTAGTACTAGTAGGAGATGATTGGAAAGTAAGCCAAAGAAAGAAGAATAAAGAAACAGAAAGAGAATGAAAGAGAAAAACAGAGGAAAGAGGAAGTAAAAATATATATGCTATTTAGTCGATATATTGTGCTATCAAAGTGACCTAACACCTTCATAGTAAATGATACTTTCACATTAATGTCTTCATTGCAAATTGTTACATCATCTTTTTAAACTAAGCCTGGGACAATACCCTAGAATGACCCTAGGTGAGAATATAAATAAAGGAAAATTCAAAGTATTTCCTTTGTGTTAAGTGGAAAATTGTTAGGGTCACAGATGCCAAGATACAAAGACCAAAAAGAGAAACCATCTAATCAGGAAATGCGAAAGCTGAGATCTTAGCAAATTAACTCACCCTGATGACTCATCCCAGACGTATTAAGTTTTCGAATTTTACAGCCTCTTCATTGAAAATACTAAATACCATCTGTCTCCAGCAGATGACTTAATGTTAGTCTTAAAGTCTTAAAGTTCACATTTCCTAATTCTTTTGTTTGGAAATAAATAACCTTTATGTTGCAGTGGCAAGGTCTTGGGAATGTGATTTCTTTGCCCACTTGGGGGGAAAAACACAAAAATTCCAAAACTGAGCTCTTGGGTTGTGAAATATTCTGTGGGTCAAAGAAGGCTGGTTCTGTACACATGTTGCCTCTACTGGATCCAGCCCTGAAATTCTTTTTAAGATTATGTTGCTTGCCTTTTTAGCCAAATTGCAATTCTTCGTTAAAGTTGAGACCACATGCAAGGCTAAAAATGGGAAATACCTGTCTGGCCCAATCACGATCCTCAGAAAGCAACTCCTTGCCTTTCCATTTATTCCTTCCTACTCCATTTTCTCAACAACACTTTTTTTTAAATATAAAAATTGTTAATTGGATTGTGCAAGAATATTTGGCTTTCCACATTTTGGGTGCTTCAAGTAGAAATGGGGAAAGTAATAAAGTGTATTTAGCAAGAACCTTCTTTATACAAGTATAAGAAGAACAGCAAAAGATAATTAATGGGAGAAAGAGTGGGCACGCTTTTGCTATCCCAGGGATCCCGCAATATACACAAAGTTAGGCAGTCAATTTATTGGAAACAAAGACTGGGTCTAGTCCTAAGATTACATCCTGGCTCTAGCCCAGCTACCAACTTGCGAGAGGCCACTGGCAGGTGACCTCATGCCATTCTTCAAGTCATGGGGTAGGACTAAGATGTTCTACAACTATATATATATATTCACATCATATTAATTCAGAATGCTTGAATAAAAAGAGAATCAATTTTTGTGAGAACACAGGACTCTGGGTAAGCTGGGTTGGCAACCCCAAGACAAATATTCTGAGATAATTTAGTGTTTCATTTCATCCCAGGCTCTTTGCACTTAAATTCTTAGCATACCAGGCCTCTCAAAATTGGGCCCCAACTTACCTTCCCAATTTCTGTTGCCTCTTCTTCCCTGTGCTTGGGCTTTTGCTATTCTGAAAACACCTGCTGTCTTCCTCCTCTGCTTTGTTTATGCTGCTTTCTCTACTACACTCTGCTATCTACCTCTGCTTACCCAAATCCTACTTCATCCCCTACTCACAAATGCACTTTTCAGTATGTTTTTTCCTGACATCCCTTGCTTATCCCTCCCTAACAATTTGATATAGTTTATCCTCCTCTAATCCAGGGTTTCTTAACCTCAGACATTTTGGATCAGACACTTTTTTGGTGTAAAAGACTGTCTTATTTATTCTAAAATATCAATAGCTTTCTTGGCCTCTACCCACTAGATCCCAGTAGAACCAGTAGAACCCCCACCCCCACTACTACCACCAAGTTGTGACAGTTGAAAATGTCTCTAGAGATTGCCAGATGTCTCTCGGGGAACAAAATCACCCTCGATTGAAAATCACTGCTGTACCCCTCCATTCTACTCATGGCGTTAATGTTCAACACCAGACAGACCTGAACTTGAAAACTGGCTCTGTCACTTCTTCCTCTGTGGCTGAGAAGAAGCTGCTCAGCCTGTCTGAGCTTCAGTTTCCTTACTAAATTGTGAGAATAGTAGTTTTTTTGTTGTCAGAATTGTTAGGCTCATATAAGTTTTAGGAGTAATTCAGACATGTTTGGGGCTCTCTGGCAATCTTTTGGAAGAACTTTCAAGGTGCTGGTTTGCCTGGGCTCAGGAGCCATTGAGAGAGAATTCCTCCTCAAGGAAGGACGTGGACACTTAGTGACCACAGCACAATGACATGAAAATACTCACATAAGGGCTACTATGCACTCATCAATAGTCTAAGGACATTGAGTACATCATATAAATTAAAGTAATCCACAACAAAAGTTAATGGAGAGTGAGCAGTGATTCTGTGAACATCTCGGTGATTCCTGTTCAGCTGTTATCTGGCCCAGCCCCTAGTCATCCACACTTGGCTTGTGGACATGAAGAAGACTGCTACTGAAGACTAACACAGAAGTTTAACTAAATACTATATTATTTGTCACACAAGTATCACTGGTGTGGGATACCCACACAAAGAGTAAGCAGTTATTTTCTACCTCACCAAATTTCTCCGTGTCTTTAAGCACTGGGAGGGCTCAAGTGGAGAGGGGTGGTGGAGTGGTGGCTGAGGAACAGCAGCACCCAGGAAGAGCTCTGTCAGAGGGGAGCATCCTGGGTGACATCTCAAGCTTCATGGAACAGCAGGACAGACAGATGGCATGTGCAGGTAGACAGCAGCAGTGGCTGGGAGGAAGAGTGAGGCCAGAACTTCGGAAGCAGCACCTGCTGGGGGCGGGGGGCAGCATGGCCTCCTGAAGGAAGGTGTTGCACCTACTGGAACAGGGATGAAGTCTCTAGTAACCTGCAGGTTGAATCCTTGTGAAAGGCACCCTGGAAATGCTCAGGGCTATTCAGAAGGCTTGGGCAGCAGCAGGAGGCCCTGCATCAGCCGTGTGTAGCAACAACCCTGAGAAATACTCGTTATTATAATCACGATATCCACATTTATAGCAAGCATGTATTTACCTCTTGTTGGACTCTAGAAAATTCATAAAACACCTCGTACTGTTCGTTTTCCAACAGGTGGAGCTATTCAGGAGCAGCCTAAATCACCCACCATCTTTACTTGTCCATAGGGTCAATCTTGCTTGGGAGAATTTTTGTCCATCATTTCTACTGGACTGATGTAACTGTCGTGATCAGTTTGTCTGTCAAGCAAATGGCAAAAACCACACTTACAGAAATTTTGATTTAAGTGTTTCATCCTAAACAGGGAGGCATATGATGTACTTGGAGGGCCATTTCATATTGAGCTTTTGTTTGGTGCAAAGTGCAAAGATGACATCAATGGTGACACTGTAGCTCATGCATACCCCTGCACTTAAGAAGTCCCCGTTTGGCCCCCGTTCTTCAGAATATTGATGACGGGCTCTGAGAAATGTTCATGCCGACTCAGCCATGGTCTTCTGGACATTAGCATACCCTTACTCAAATAGACTGGCTCAATTTTATTCTAACACAACGATGTAAGTATTATTAGTACAATTCACCAGATATTTCTGGCTCTCTGCCTTCTGTGTGAATGGTAGGATTGCACATCGTCCTGCCCTTCTGTTTGGGGTGGTAACATATGACTAATGTTAGCAAAGGAGTTGTGAGAATAAGTGATGTGTTACTCCATGCGAAAGCATTTAATTTCTGGCATGAAACCATTCAGAGTACTTTCCCTCTGCTGTTGTGACCAGCAGTGCTTCAGAAGGTGGCTGCTTCTTTGGGCTGAGTCTTGTAGTGAGGAGGATATGGCACAGAACTGACAGTGAAGACACAGGGGTTGTGCGGTATGAGTGAGAAATCACCTTTGTTCTTTTAGGACACTGATATTTGGTGCTGGGGGGCAGGATTGTTATCACAACACCATGTGACCCACACACATGATGTGTACAACATGGAGCCACAGGTAAAATATAGCCTGAACAGCTTCTATGTGCTATGTACTCTGTTAAACTTTCAGAGAAACCCATGAAATGATCAAACACAGAATTTACAGCCTAGCCCTGTCTCCCATTCTGATGAAACCCCCAGAATAGCTCCAAATTCTATGAAACACAGATCAAAATATTTTATTTTTACCCTTCCATCTACTTCTAATTCCTACTGACCACACAGTAAGTTGCATAGATATTAGAGGGTCTGAAAGATCTATTCTCAGCATACATGTGCCCTAATATATCCACATCAAGAGAGCAGTGTTTAAGGATGACAGAGACCCTGGACTCCATCCAGACCACGGGTATCAGGAACCTTGCATTAAACATTGATTTGCATAATGATACCTTACTAGGACACAGTGATTTTTATTTACTTTAAGGCACTGTCACATAAATTATCTCATTCAATGGGCTGGTAGTTTTCATCCAACTGGTTTGGTTTTTATTATGAAGGGAAAGGTCACACAACTAGTCAGTGGTGAGGAGAGACAATCCTTCCAGATTTTTTTTATTTTTACTCGACATGATTCCAAGCTCTTTGCTATAATGCAGGGTGGTAGGCACAGATGCCCATTTTCACAACCCAGGGCCCTAGTGAAGATGCCCACATCTCAGTATTTGGAGGTCACTAGTGATATATGCTCATCCTAAAACTTACCCTTAACCCCTCTCCCTAAGCAGGTTGGTAGTTTAATCTGGTCTCTTATAAAACTCATGACCAAAATTATAATACTCATGCTTTTGCTACAAAACTGAAGAGCTCACTTGAAATACTCATAATGCTAAATTTTTAGAGTTATTCAGGTTCAATATTTTCCAAATACTAGTCCCTGTGTGGCAAGAAAAACCTCTTCTTCATGAGTTCTTCCTTGCTCCCACACTCTATTCCCCGGTGCCTGTCAATCTCTTTCCTTTCCTGCCTCTCTCCTCCTCTTCATCCCTGCCGTATGGACTACGGAGTAGAAACAGTTTTTGGGGCCATAGTGTGATACAAATTCAGAAACATGAGTTGAGCCAATCTCCCACTTAGCACAGGGTCCCTTCACAGAATTCTAGACAAACAATTATTTGACTTGTGTTTAAAGTGTTCAATGCTCCTTGATTCTCAGAGGAGCCTAATCTAATGATTGAGAATTTTAGTTACTACATAGTTTTCCAGTATTTATTAGCAAGATAGGAAGACTTATACAAACTGCCCTGTGTGAAACTCATCAGCCCAGTGACTTCAGCATGTTACTTGGCAGGTGCTGATGGGGAGAGAGCAAATAGTATATGTATCTCCCTTTCCAAGTGGTGATTCTCAGATTTTCATAAGCCACCAGAGCTCAGTGTCTGAGATCACTCTGAAGGGCTTTAGTATGCATTTTGAGTCTTGGTAAACTGAAGTGAAGTGGGCCCCCAATTGAGCATGGTATGCAAGAGAGGGAAAGTTCTGAATCCCCAGAGGGGGACAGTTGGCAGTGGTACTCTGCAATTCTCTGCTTCACCTGAGAGAGTGCTTTTGGATGACTTATGACCTCCACACCTTTCTGTGAGCGTGGACTGCTCACTCTACTGCAAAAGCTCCCTGCCTCTCCTTCATCGATGCTTCTCTTCACGCTGTCCCCTTTCTGCAACTTTGCAAAATGTCTCCTGTACCATTCACCTGTTTCATGTTAGAATAATTGATGTTCTCTCCTCCATTTCTTATCAAGTCCATAGTAACACTAAATTCTTACCCACATAAGAGAAAAAACTACATATGACACGTTTTAAGTTCTCACTCAGCATTTAGCACAGTGCACTGAGCTGAAGATGGGTCTGCAGCACCATAAAAAGGAATCAATGCAATTTATGACCTAATTCATTCAAAGGTGAGGTCGCTTAGATAAGAAATTCACACAGAAAAAGCAAGTCCAGCCATCACTCATTGTGACTAAAAACCACAGCTCACAAATCAGCCTGGGCAGGTTGTCCTTCCAAAGCAGAAATATTTAGGCAAAGAGGACAAGCTGTTTGACCGAAGAGGGGAGGGTGCTACTGAGGAGTGGCAGGGGGGAAGATATTCTATGAACTTCCCTCAATTTCTTATGTCACTGACTTACCAATAAATTGGCTTAAAAAAACACACACACACAAAACACCCTCCTAGCATGCCCAGATCTAAATCTGATCCTTCCTCTAGACCGACAGGCACAACAGGCTCAAAGCCAGGCCTGGGCTGTGTCCTCTGGTTTGCCCTTGGAGGGCAGGGCCAGGAACAAAACATTAGTTAGGGGAAACAAGGACCTACTTGTGTGTAAACAGTTCACCTCCACTCCCGAATGATGTTGTTTGTCATAGATTACGGGTGACATTTACTTTGTTCCGCTGTTTCTGGTGGTAGCCAGGGAGGACAGAGGGCCATGAAGAAGAGCAGTGAGTTAGCATACTGCTGGTCTGCAGGATGTTCTCAGGGTGAGTTTTGGGCTGGTGCAAGTGTGGGGACAGTCAGGGCAGCTGTAGCCCTTTTCTATCCTGACAGTGCCCCTGCTCATTGCTGAGAAAACTCCCTTGAGCCACAAGCAAAGATGAAGTGAGTAAGAAACTGTCGTCATCTCTGCATAATGTCATTTTGCTATCGACAAAGTTTTGTCCTCCTCCCCTACCCCCCTGAACACTTACAGTTGTCTGGTTAAATATTTCCATGATACAGAAGGCTGTGCAGGGCAGTTGGCCTGGGAAATTTTACCCAATGGCAGAGGACAGAGTGAGTGTGTGTGACCAGTGTGTGAGTCCCTGCTCCAGTTTCATCACCTCTCAGTCTCCTTTGCAAAATGTTCCAAATCCACAAATAGCACGTTATGATATGTTGCCTTATCATGTAACAGTCTGTAATTACATAATTCACGTAATAGCTTAATCTTTTCATAGTTCAGGATGAGCCTTTGTCTTCCTAAATAGCTGGCATCATCGAGAAGGCTCTTATGGTGTCTTCTGGTTCTTCTGAGCCCTATCATGGTTGGCATAGTTCTGGGCACAGGGGCACTTCCCAGTGGATATTCGTAAATGGGCTCATTAAACAGCTTTATTACCTGGTAGTGATAACATTCTATAATTATCATTACACCACGACATTAAAATTTCTCCTAAGGGCATAGAGCCAAATTGAGAGAGAACGTGGACAGCAGCCATTATCCGCATAATTCTGTCCGTGCATGTAAATGGACAAAGTTGGGTTAAACGTGCACACCAGTGGCTCGGTGGACTGCTTGGTGCTTTTTATTTTAAGCTCTCAAGCATTTGTCTAACCCCTAAGTGGGTGGCATCTGTTTAATGTAAGCACAATATGAATAAGAACTAACATTTATTGAGCACTTACTGTGTGCCAGACATGTCCTAAGCCCTTTACATGTTTTAACTTATTTAATCTTCACAGCAAACCCTGTCATTATCTCTGTGTTAGAGATAAGAAAGGCTGAGGGAAAGAGAGCAGCTGGCTTCTTTTGACTGGCGGGCCTGTCTTTGAACCCAGAGAGCCTGGATTCCAAACCCATGCTTTTAATCACTGAGCTGTACAAGAAAAATAAGTTAACTCCCATTTATGCTGTATCTCTGGATCTGTTTTAAAATAGATATTAAAAAGTAGTTTTTATTTTATTGCAATGTGGGGGAGGTTTTTTTATATGTTGCTTTCTAAACTGTGGAAAGGCCAAACACAGGGCTATGCTGCCCATCAACTGGGCAGATAGAGCCATTGGCCAGCAGTTGGAATCCACGCAGAGAACATCCTTGGAAAGGAATATTATGATTGAAGATGAGATGAGGCAAGTGCACTGCTCTTGGGAAAAGATTAAATGTGCTCACAATGAAAGAGTGTATGTAACCAAAATTAATGAAGCAATAATCACTTTTGAGCTTATGTAAGGCCTGATTCTTTGATTACAAGTGTTTCCATTTCAAGAGAGCTGGAAGGATGCTTTGGCTTGTGGTAACAATCAGTCGATCAATCACCCGAACTGTTTCATCTTTGGGTGGCAGTTCTGCTTGATCAATGTATCTGCCATTTCCAAAGAGCTTTAGAGGCTTTCTTCTTCCTGTCTTTGTGCTTTCAATTGGTTTTCATCAGAGGCAAGATGCCGAGTCAGCTTCTAGTTGGCATTGATTCCGCGGGTGCAGAGATTCAGTGGCGGGGCTGCATTTACATTTTTATCGCTACCTTAAACCTGAATAATTTATCGTGTTCTTCCCAGCCCCCTTGCCGCCATCGTTTTACAGAACCGGAGTGAAGTTCCTGCTTTTGTGATCAAACTCATTTCAGAGGAGCCTGCCATTTCTCACAGACTTCTGACACCCTCTCTTTTCTGTTGGGCTGAAGTTTGGGGGAAGATTGTGTTGTTGTTTCTGACTGATTCATCTTATTGCATTTGTCAGAGATTTCTTTGCATGTGTTCCCTTTCAAAGTATATAGATTCTGCAACAAGTTAACTGGCTACTAAATTAAAGATTGTTGGCCAGGAATCTGATATGTTCTTTATAAATGCATTTTAAAAATGAAGAAATAAAAAAATGACAGTGAACTCCAGAGAGAGAATCTTACAAATTTGTACATGGGGGCTTCTTTTCTGAATAAGTTCACCATTCAAGGGTGAAAATAATCATCTTGATAACATCAGCCATGTACGTTCGTGGAAGGAAATGCCCCTCGCTGTGCCAGTAACTGAAATATGATTGCTTATACCACACGTGCATGCTCAGGAATCCCCTCACCGGTGTGTTGAATGGACTTGTTTCACTGTGTTGTCAGTTGAGAAGAAACAGGAATAAACAAACACGCTCTCGTGTGCATGCACAGCTCACGTCAAGACATTTCAGTGCACGGCATTAGGCACACGGGGATGGCTCCTCCAATTAAAAAATCCCTACTTAATTATGAAATAATTCACCTTAGCCTGCATTACAAAGCAAATGCTTTTGTATATTTAAAATGGCTGTTGAATTATCAAAAACTTAAGAATCCTTTGGTGTCTTTCAGTGTCCTGCTTTAGAGCCAGGACCATCAAGATGTATGATTCTAGGGGTGCACTCACATTTTCAGCTAACCTCAGCTAGCAGGTTGCCTTTCCCATCCCCAGGAGGCAGCTTCCCCAGAGGATTGGAAACTTGCAGCACATTTTTGGCTGCAGAGATTCTCACTTCCCAACGCCAATAGGTCTGCGAGTGGGAACTTACAACCCTTTCTGGGAATGGTTAATAAATCACCAACAGTGATAACATAGTTAATTTAATGTGTACACTTGGCTAGGCTATGGTGCCTAATTGGTGGTCAAGCCCCAGTTTAGGAGTGGGTGGGTGTGATAGACCCTGAATAAAGCTGCATATCCTCTGAAATGTGGATGGGCCTCATCCAGTCAGTTGAACGTCTTAAGAACAAAGACTGAGGTTTCCCAATAGGAAGCAGTTCTTAAGACCGCAGGGTAGAAACTCTGCCTAAATTTCCCTACCTGCTGAACTGTCTTGCTGACTTCACACTCAAGATGGCAATATCACCTTTCACCCAATTTCCAGCCTGCCCTTTGAGATTTTCTACTTGCCCACCACCATAATTGTGCGAGCAATTTTAAAACATCTCTCTTTTCCTCTCTCATTCTCTCCCTTCCTTCTCTATTGGTTCTCTTTCTCTGGAGAGTCTTGACTAACACAAATAGCAATTAGTCCTCCTTCTCACTCTCTGAGAAAATGACATCCCAGCCCAACACACCCTGTCATTCCTATAATGAGAAATTTTAGTGCCTTTTTCAGAACCAAAGTGTAATTTGTAGCAGATGATTTGTAGTGGTAAATTGTAAGATTTCTGTTATGTCCTAGGACAGATCTCAATGCCTGATGATATCCCTGGACTCAGCCCAAATGCACTCTCTTTCATGAAGCCTTCTCTGAGAACCTCCTCCACTGCACTCCAAGGCTGCTCTAGGCTCCTCTCTTCCAAACAGCCCTCTCTGCCTCTACTCCATAGCCTCTCCGCTGAGTTTACATGCTGCATTGCAATTTGTTAGATCTTTTTCCCTCACTAATCTGATCTCTGTATGGCTGGGATTATATTTTATTTATCTTTGTATCCTTGGTGGATAGCATAGTATCTGTACAGAGTAGGTGTGTGTATATTTTGCTAAATGAATGAAAGGACAATTTAATATTAATAGTTCCACGTTACCTCTGGAAGATTCTCACTATAACTCTAGGGTGCATTGGAAAGAATCATTTGAGTCAGACAGGTCTGCCTTTTATTCCAGTTTCTCATCTTCTGATCTTTGGCAAAGATTTCTATGTCTTTGGTATTTTTTCTGAGTCTGTAAATCAGAAATGATCAACTATACCATCTTTATTGGATTACTATGAAGATTAAGTGATATAAGTGTTTGATATTCCAGTAAATGAGAGGTGTCATTTCCCTCCTATATTACTAAGCACTTGTTCCAACATACTCTAGGTTCTCTAAAGTTTAATAGTTAAATACACCAGGGGTCTCTGGCTGTCCCCTCAGTTCCATCATGGAACTGTTCCATCCTTTTTCTAAGAGGAGGTCATGGATACATTGAGCCCTGAATCAACTCTGGTTCAGGATAACCTCTCACTCCAACTAGTGACTCTCTTTGGGTTCTCTTGCTCAAGCTAACCAACTCAGCACATGCTGTGTCTAATTTTAGAGGCAGAAGAATTATTTTATGTTTACTCTCTGAGATCTCTTAGATCAGTGATGCTGTTCTCAGGGGACTTTGACAATGACAGCAGATATTTTTGATTGCCATACCTGGGGTGGGTGGAATGTTATTGGCATCTAGTAGGTAGAATCCAAAGATGTTGCTCAACATCCTACAAAGCAGAGGACATCCCTACTCAACAAAGAATGATCTGCTCCAAAATGTCAATGGTGCTACAGTGGAGAAACCCTGCCCTACGTAACAGAGAATGGACACTTTTCTCTTCAATACATAAAAGAAGGCAAAGCAAGTCACAACTGTACCTTAAAAGAAGGTTGTCCTTTGTTTCAACACTAATATACTTCTTCATCCATCTTCCCACTATTTCCCGTCTAGACCACTATTTATTTATTTATTCTTACTCTGCACTAACATTATTCTCTTAAATTATATATTAATATAAGTAAGTATGAGCTTCAGATGGGGGCTGGGCAGTGGCAGAAATGTATTAGCATTAGATGGTCATATAAGATAAAAAGTAAAGTGAGATTCATCAACACTCTCACCATACCTGGTTTATTGGTGGGTGGAAACATTCAGCAGTGTAGCAGGTGATGAAAAGTGCCATTTCTCCACTGAGGGTGCCTTAGTGTGAGTCCGTGACCTGCCGTGTACAAGCTGTGTGTTGCACAAGTTACCTAACCTCTCTGTGCTGTGGTTTCCTGTGGTACAAAAGGAAGAACACCTGCTCATAGTGTTGTTTTAAAGACAAGTGATCTAAAACAAGGAAGCAGCTGTTTTTCCCCTGGTGCTGCATACTTCTAGCTATGTGACCCTGAGCACATAATTTAACCTTTTCAGGCCTGAAGTGGCTCACAGTGAGATGGAAAAACTCATAGTATCTGTTTCACAGGAATGGTGTAAGCATTAAACAATATAACACATGAAAATGTTTTTGTTCCAGTAAACCCTTGATAAGCGAGTAGTTTCTATCTCTTGAACCACTGCCGTGTGGGACCAGAATGAAAGCTAGAGTGTGGTGACTGCCCACTAGGTCAAAAGTATGGCTTGATCAAGAGGGACTCAATGATCACCTACGGCTGTCACTGTCTGGACTTATTCTCATTTCCTTCTGGGTCCAATACAGTGAGGAAAATGGTGCTGTATTCGGGTGAGGGTTACTTCAGAACTTTCTTAAAAAGCTGAGAAGAAACGTAGGTTGTGGAGAAAAAATTTCCTTCTCCCATTCCCATCAACAGTAACACACTCACATTCCCTTACCGTGATAGTCTGCAAGCTCAGTCTGGGAGATTGGCCTAGGAACAGCGACAACATGGTGGTAAAGTGGGAGAAAACCCTTTTCAACTGGAAATAATCACTTCTCAGTTAAAGCCCTGGGGCCATGGTCCTGTCACAGAGCAGGACTGAGTGACATTTTCCTTGGGCTTCTGGATAAGATCTGAGCTGTAGTGTAGGGCAGTAATGTGAACTGTGCCTAATTGGTTGGGGTGAAGAGCAGGGGGCCATCAATCTGTCTTTGGGCTTAGCCTTGCTCAAGGGCAATTATAAGCAAATTAATGAATGATTCTGTAGATAAATGACATCAGGAGACTATTTCATTGCCTGGTAACTACTGGCTAAGGAAACTTACTCTGTATCAAGGAAGAAGATGGATGGAATGAGCTCCAAGATTTTATTTTTATTAAGAGATGATTATTAATGTTATAATAATTCACAGAGAGTCATGCCTTACGTTATGTTCGGGATATGTGAAAACTGTGGGATGGTGAAAATGAATCCAAAAGCATCCACAGTATTGAGAGAAAAAGAGACACAACTAGTCCCATTTTAGAGCCAAAACACATCCGCAGTACGTCATGCAAAAAGCCAGTTCACTTCACTGGACATCAAAAACAAAATAAGCAAAGAAGAGATGATAAAGATAACCAGGCAGATTTGAAAAAAATATAAATGGATCATAAAAATAAAAAATAAAATTCCAAAATTAAATGCTCAGTGTATGGGAAAACAACTAAATGAGAAGGAAAACACTATATATAGAACTTCTAGAATCTAGGGAAAGCAGTACCTAGAAGGAAAGTTACAACCTAGTATAACTATATTAGAAAAGATGAAGAGTTATTTTTAGTAACTGCTAAGTAATGAGCTAAAAATCCAAATTAAATCATTAAAAAAGAAAACAGAATAAATCTTAGGAAGTAGAATAAAAAAATAACAATATTAAATAGAAATTAATGAGATAGAAAACAAGTGAAATAAGTGAAATAGATGAAGAAAGTAAAACTTTTATTAAAGTTTTCAGAGAAACAACTTCTGACTAGATTGAGAAAAAACATGACAAATAAAAATATTGGAAATGACAAAAAGGAACATAACTATAGATATAGCAGAGGTACAAAAAATAAGAAAAAAACATTAACAATTTGTAACAATAAATTTGGAAACTTAGATGAAATGAACAAATTCCTCCATAAAAAAAACAACAACAACTTACCAAAATTGACTCAGTAAGAAATAGGAAGGCTGAAAATTTCTATAATATTAATAAAATTCAATTTGTGATCAATAATCCTGTGAAGGAGACAAGCCCACATTATTTTACAAGCCAGTTTTGCAAGGCATAATTTAAAATCATTAACAATGAGTAGAGTGTAATCTAAACAATCATATTCCATGCCAGTCATAAATTGTAGATACAGGTATACCTGTATGCTTACTGAATGTGAGTCCTAGTTTTATAAAACTGTCAAAACTTATCATTCCACTAATATGAAAATTACTTTAGAAAATAGAAAAAAGAGAAAATTCTCCTCAATTTACTCAAAATATATAATCATCTCAAAAGATGTCAATAAAGCATTTGATGAAATCCAACATATATTTAATAGATTTAGAAACATATTAATACAGGTAGCAACCTTATATATACTTCTAAATATATGTACATATATTTATATGTATGTTATATAAATATATAATTTTACAAGTATATTATTCTTGTTAAAGGTTTTATTTATTTATTTTTAGACAGAGGGGAAGGGAGAGAGAAGGAAAGGGAGAGAAACATCAATGTGTGGTTGCCTCTCATGTGCCCCCTAGTGGGGACCTGGCCCACCACCCAGGCCTGTGCCTGACTGGGAATAGAACCAGTGACCCCTTGGTGCATAGGTTGGCCCTCAACCCACTGAGCCACATCAGCCAGGGTACAATTTTACAAGTATATTCTTAAAAAATATCTCTCTATATATTTATATACATGCATAGTTAGATATAAATAGTGTGTATACACATATAAAATATAAATATGCATTATATGCATATACTGTATGCTTAAATATGTATATGGGCATGGATGCATATCATTATTTCAGTATATAAGTACACACATAGGTGTATTTTAGGGTAAGTTGAATTACTGCATGACTGCTTTTATTGTGACAGTATCCTGGCTGTTCATAGCTCTTCATTCTTCCATGTAAATTTTAAACTTGTCAAGTTTCTAAAGAATCAGTTAGTAATTTTTAAGGGAAATTATACTAAATATATAACTCACTAAAAAGAAAAATTATTACACCTTTGTAATATTCAGGCTCTCTATTCATTTAGATCCCTTGTTTTTAGTTAAAAAACTAAAAATATAAAGAAATATCTTTGTTTTCTCTATCCTTGTGATAGGAAAAGATTTCTTAAGTAGGACACAGAAAGGCTAACCACAAAGATAAATGATAATAAAAGTTTCTCTCTATTAATAGATAAAGTGAGAAATTTTCACTTCTTTTGAAGGTATGTTATTGACACCAGAATTAATAAAATTTTAGCCCCAGAATACATGAAAAACTTCTACAGATAAGCAAAAAAAAAAACAAAAACAAAAACATAAACAATAGAAAAATAGGCAACTGACTTGAACCAGGACTTCACAGAAGAAAATATAAATGGCAAATAAACCTCTGAGATGCAGCCTGGTTTGTAACCAAGAAAATATGAACTAAGCTGAAAATAAATACACTCTGACTTTCTCATCTGGCAACATCAAGAACCACAGCAACACCAAGTGCTGGTAAGAAGGCCGGTGAAAGGAAACTCATAAGTTGAATCTAAATGAATACACCTGATTTTGAGAAAATTCCCATTCCTTATAAAGTTGAATATTTGCATTCTGTAAGATGCAGAAATTTTACTTTGAGGTGCATAGTCCATAAAAACCCTTGCACATGTGTGCTAGGACACACGTAACAGTGTTCACTACAGCATTATTCATAATAGCACAAACCGGAAAGAAAGTACATTGATACTAATGACTATTTTTGCCGTCTGCAGACAATAGAATAGTTTGAGTGGAAATAATTCATCTCTAGCAGCATGAAGCAGCAAAGATCAATTTCAAAAACACGCTTTTGTGTGGAAAAAGCCAGTTGCAGAAAACTTTGTGATATGACTTTATAAAATTCAGGACATTATAAAGTTCAGTACTCAGCCAAAGTTTGTAACTTTGTAATTTTGTTTAAATACATGTGTGATAAAATGACCAAAATGGCAAGGGAATTATAACAACTGAACATCAAGGAATGGTTACCTCTGTGAGGTAGGGGCGTGGAATAGGAAGACCTGCACAGGTAGATAAGATGGGAGTTGGGAATGGGCCAGACCCTTAACTGGAGCATAAATATTGAGTTCATTTTATCCTTGGGCAGCAATATTTAAATACTCTTTTGAATGCATCTACATTTCTACATGTGCATAGTATAAGCCCTGTTCCTGACAGTTGATTTTCAAAGAGAACTTCTTCTAAGTGGGAACATTGCTTTTCTCTGATTAAATCAATCAGATTAGATTTTAATACAATAGAGTTAGACAGAAGAATTTTCCAAATATTTAGAATAAGAGTGGGCTCCAATGCTCTGAAACAAATCACTGAAATGAGATCTCCTTCAGTTTCAAAGTGGATAATACAGGACACTCCCTAATGATCCACACCCTGGATAATCCCCTTGAGTGTGGGTAGGGCCAGGGACTTGCTTCTAACCAATATACTGTAACAAAGGTGAGTGGATGTCACTCCCACGGTGAGGTTGATGAGGTTATGTTGTAAAATAAAGGCTCTGGAATGTAACTCTTGTGGTTATATTTCATTAAATGAGAATGTCTTAGAAAGTTACAGAAAGAAATTCTCCTTCTGTCCTTGAGAAGCACATAACCATGGGTAGACTGCCTAGTAGGGAACTGTGTGTAGCCTTTAGAATCTGAGGGCCAAGAGGCAGTAAGGAACTGCAGTTCTCACTCATACAAAGGAAATGAATCCTTCTAATAAACCTGAATGAGCTTCCCATGGATTCTTCGCTAGTCTAGGCTTCAGATGAGAAAGAGCAGGGCCAATCCCTTCCTTATGGCCCAGTGAGAGCCTAAGCAGAGGACCCAACTAAACTGTGCTGGAACCTACCCCCCAGAAACTGTGAGATAATAAATGTGTGCCATTTGAAGCTGCTAGACTTGAGGTCATTTGTTATAGTGCAGTAGAAAACAAATACACCAATGTATCCATTTGTCTTTGTATTCTTACAATACAACAGGGTGCATAACTCACAGAGAGTGCAGTGTTGGTGTTTTTAGAGGACAGAGAGATGAATGGAGAAAGCAAAAACAAGTCCTCCCCTCCCCAAACCTGCCCACCAGGATCCTGAGTGATGCTCCTGGCAACAGAGGGAGGCTCAGTCTTGAGAGTTGAGTAGGGTTGAAGCCGTATTCATGTAATGTCTTCAGTGGTAGGCAGTGGAGAAGAGAGGGCCTGGACCTAGGCTGGTTTTCAAGCCCCCAATACCTGGAGAAACATCTAGACAGCCTGGTTAGATTTACTGAGACGCCGATGAACTTCAGCTTAAGGCCCCCTCACCAACAACTACTCCTTCCAAGGCCCGGGGAGGGTACCCAGCAATTTCCTACTTGTAATTTTGTACTCATTGTATCTATAGAGAGCCTGAAGGCTCCACAAAACCCGGACCTACCCCTGACAAACAACAGAGAATGGGGAGCCTAAGGATTCATTCATTTTTGTAGCCCCAGAACACCAAGTATGACACTTGCATATGGTGTTAAATAAGTACTTAAATTGAATTCCTGAGTTCTTGGAGGTGTCACTGAGAGTTATCTCAAGTCTAAAAACGTCATTCATTTATTCATTCATTTTTAAAACTAAAGATATTAGTTGTGAATAACTGTTTATGTTTCAGTGTATATGAGGTCTAGCCAGAGGTACCCAGCCATGTAATATAAAAAATAGAGGTATTTATTGAAAGAGATACAAGAAACATTGTACACAGAACAATAATGCCTCAGTCTCCTTCAAAGTAGGCACCTTGGGACCTCACACAGTTCTCCCAATTGCCATCAGCAATTGTCCTATTTTCCTGAATCTCTTCCACAGTCTGAAATGTCTTCCCTTTCAAAGTTGATTTAATTCTGGAAGAAGCCAAAAGTTACAGGGCATCAAATCTGTGCTATAGGGGGGGCTGAGTCACCTAGGTGATTTGATGTTTTGCAAAAAAACTGCATAAAATGTGATGCATGAGCCAGTGCATTGTCCTAATGAAGCTGCCAATCACCAGTTGTATCATATCTGTGGTTTTCTTAATCATCTGAATAGTTTCCACAGAGCACTGTTCAAGCCTAATGCAAGATTTGACATAGATTTGTTGCTCTACTTGCTCAGTCATTTTGAATGTGACAGCCACACAGTACACATGCTCACTCAATGTCATCGACTGCCCCCACTGACTAGTACAGTGAAGTCATCATTACTCATGCATGTGCATTCCAGTCCACTCTCCTTGGCTGCCAGGTTACATCAATGTCATGACATATTAACAATGGTTGGACTTTTTCCAGACAGATCTTGTAGTTTTTACTTTTTGACTTGCATACTTTTGCCTGGGTATTTAAGACCTTTATATCAGATAAATTATGTGAAATACTCATGGATTCCTGTTTGTGTTCAGTCTCTTGATTTCCTTGAACTTGGTAATTCCTTTATGTTGCAATTGGGCAGAAGAGAATAGACCATATTACCTAGTGAGGTCCATGTTCACAATCTTCTTATGATCATTCTGCCTAATATTTTTCAGCAAATAAATTGTTTTGTGGAGAAACAATATCTCTTTTAGGTTATATTAGAATCATTTGGTGACCTAACACCTGTTCAAGTAAAAGCCAGACTAGAAACCTGAGTCCTGAAAACTAGACAGAAGTATTAATAATGTTGTACTTGGTCCCTATTATATTATTGGTGGATTTGTTCCTTTCCTCTCTTTGATTTACTAGTTATTGGATGTGTACTACTTTGCCAGAGCTTTGGGTGCTAGTGTGTGGACATTCCTCTGGTAGTCTTTATAATTACCTCTCGTCTCAGGGGTGATATACAACTGGAGCCAAAATTCCTCAATAATTTAATTAAAGAAAAGACAGATTTTGTGGAATCTCTAGATTATTCTAAACACCTTTGCTCACCACATCTGTCCTGTCCTCTCATGTCTAGAAGCGTCCCTAAACCTCAGTGTTCAGGAAGTGAGTTCTCATCAGTGGCCCATTTCCTTGATTATCTTTCAGAGCTTGAAACCCTGCCACACCCCACCCCCACTCTTTTGAGCACCCCAGTCACTACACAGGCCACTTAAGGCCTTGCAAACTATTGTCTGCCAGACTCAAGGTCAAACCCAAGCTTCATCTTTGTTAAAACCTCTCAAAGCCCTGGATTCTTCTACACATGTCACACGCACGTAGGCATTAGTCCCCAGAGCCTCAGGCTATGCATTTACCTCCTATAGACTGTTGTTACTACTGGCATTTCTGTAATGAAAATTAATTTATACCACTGACATGGGGGAATGTCAGTATAACATGGAACAGTGGGTGGAAAGAAGAAAAGCTTCCAGAGTGGCTGCAGCATGGGCATGAGAAACTTTTCAGCTGTACTTGAAGAAAATTAAAACTTGTGCATTGCAGTCAGCCCTTCCTCCGCAGGACCTCACCCTAGAGGCCTGTGACAAGTTGCAGGAACTCTTGGGCCACTTCAAGTGCCAAGCAGCTCAGAGCCCCATTGCCATCGGCACTGCCCAGCACACATCACACCTGCTCTAAATAAAGCAGGCTGCTGACAATGCACTTGACACTCATTGTGCATTTTTAACATTCAATGACATTGAGGTTCCTATTATTGTTTTTGTTCATGCTATGATCTCTAGGTAGGTTTTGGGTAGAGTGCCCTATCCTGTTTTTCCATCAACTCTATTGTTTGTAGTGCACAAGTGTTTTCAAATGCCCATGTCACGTCATTGCAGAAATGTCTTCCTTGGTGCACCTCTAACCTTCCAGCAGTGTGGACCTGGAGAAGTCCTTGATGTTCCATCAGCTATTAGTGTGCCTGTAGCAGAAAGCATGGTGAGGTCTCACATTCCACATCTGTAGCTTCATGCTGGCCACCCTTGCTCCCATCCTCTGGACCTGATGAGAACTTCCTTCTCCTAATGTCACCAGCTTCTCACCTGTTGCAGGTTTCCTCCAAGACTCTTTGCCAATGGGGTCATCGGTGTCTTCTAGAAATCCCACTGTGCCTGAGTGTCTGGGGATTGATGCTTAGCAGGGGTGGGGGAGCTGAAAAACCCACTGCAATCGTATAGCTTGACACTGCCAATTTCCCCTCGAATCTGTTAGTGCACCCTGGAGCTGAAAGTCATAGGTCACAACTGCTTCCCATTGAGTGGATAAACAAACCATAAATAACTCCATGGGAACCTCGTAAACTCGGGGCCAGCCTGTCTTTTTCAGCACATCTGTCTCTAAAGGCTAAAGGAGTAATGTGAGCTAGGGGGCCTCCTTCCAAGGGCTTTAAGCAACATGAAGGGATCAAAACTTAAACCAGAAGTTCCTCTTATGGATGGAGTGGAATGCCCAGGCTTTCTCGTTGGTAAAGGTAGAATACCAGGAAGAGGCTGGTATATTTGAAGGAGGGGAAAGTATAGACCAGTGGAAGAAGAGAAAGAACTGAGATGCTGCTAACAGGGATAAAGGGTCTCCCTTTGGGAAACACAAATAAATGTTTTTACCACTACATATACATGACCACATGTACACACACACACACTGTGTAACTAGAGGACACTTTATCCTTACCTGTAAAAAGAAAATTATGGGTAACCAAGTCTGCAATTAGGCTACAAGTAGGTATAAATTGACCCACCTATGTATTCTCTTTAGTCTGCATAGGTTTACTGATACTTTATATGAAGTGTATTTAGAAAGTGCATATACTCTGCAATTTGCTATAATCTCCACTACTCCTTGATGCCACACTTGATACTCACAGTGCCTATTACCTCTCTGGCCTCTAGAACAGGGTTCTGCAGCCTCAGTACGAATAACTCTTTGCCTTGGGGTTGTCTGGTACATTGCAGGGTTCTGCACAGCATCTCTGGCCTCTGGGGATACCCAGGGATGCCAGTAGGTAGCACCCACCCTCCTGCACCAACAAATGTGACAACTGAAAGTTTCTAGGTATCTCTTGTCAAAAAAAAAAATTTGCCCTCAGTTGAGAATTGCTGCTCTAGACATATCCAAATCCACAGGCTAGAGGTTTTCCGAGGACGAGAGAGGTACAGCAACTTACCCAAAGTCGTGTAGCTAGTTAGTGCTGTGCGAGGAGTAGTTCCACAATCATGCACTCCTACATGCACAGTGTTCTTTCTCCCACAGTGGGGATAGTAAATCTCCAGATTACCTGTTTCTCATTATATAAAGAATGTCCTGCATCTTATAAGTGAAATCTATCAGAGCTAGATTATTTGCCAGTTTCAGTATATATTTTGAGGTAAAATGGCCAGCTGTATAATTTGGAAGTGATTAGTCCTTCCCCAAGCTCAGTTTCCTCACCCATTAAAGGGAGCTGTTCAAGTACCCAGGATCAAGCCAGTCTGTACACGTATGACCGCAGTGGTGCTTGGGGTGGCGTTATCCAATTGGTCGGTAGTTATGACATCCCTCTTGTTAAAAATGTTACATATCATTCTATCTGTCTTACTGGGTTGTTGTGAGGATTAAATAAGGCAGTCCAAACAGTGACGAATGCCTTCTAAACTCATGACACTATTAGCTATATTTTTATTGCCCAAAGGCACAATAAGGTAAAAGAAGGAAAACCCTACCTACGACTTTGACCTTACGCTCCCCCTCTCCTTTTAGCCACAGTGAAGCAGTCCTGCAGTTTCTCTACTTTGGGCTCATCCGTTTCAGGGCCTTAGCACTTGCTGTATTTAAATTAGTACACAGCCTGCTTGACTCTTCTCTGTTTCGTTTCTCCTACTATATGTTCTGTTCATTGTCAGGATTTTAAATCTAAACATAATGTTTAAATAGGCAGGGATAAGGGGAGTAACAAACATAGTAATCTCGTGGATGTCTGTGGGTCCTGACGCACTTTCTTAGGTGGTATATTTCAGGTCTTTTGGCTTAGAAATCAGGTTGGCTTTCTTCACTGGGTGCTAAACAGAGGAGTTTGAATTTTAGGTTGGCAGATGGCTGTTTTGGTAGGATTTTCAGTCCTTCCCAGAGCTCACATTCTAATCAATGTTCCAGTGTGCTCCTGATACTGTGCTTTGCATTTATTTTCAGAGGAAGGAACTATCTACCTTCAACCCCCACCCTCCGAAATTGTTCTCCTACAATTTGGGGTGCTGTGCAATGACTTTATAAATACTTCCACCCCCTTCAGTTCTAACCCCTGAAAGTATGCCTCATCTTTCCAGATTATCTCCGTTGATCCAACTGTCTGCTCAGGTAATTCAAATTCTGGAAGATAGTTTTGACCAAGGTCCAAATGAATGTGTGTGGAAAGAGCTCAGGGGAGCATCCAGGCTTTGCACAAGAGGGAAACATTACTCATCTAGGACTCTAAACACCAGGATGGCTGGATGCCTGAATGGAAATTCAACATCAGGGCGAATCTCATTATAGGGACTCAATCTGCCACCTAAAAGGATAACCACTCTTCCCTTGGCAGGAATTTTTAGGGCCAATTCTTGTTGCTTCATCCCTGCAGCCCAAACTATTCAGAGTTTAGCAAGTATATCACGAGATTTGTGGCTTTCAGAGTACTGGGAATATAAATTCTCAGGGGGCATGCTGGCTCTCACTGGTCATTCCAGGATCATTATATTACTTTACCATCCGTGAACCTTGCTATTGCTCCAGTCTGGTCTTTTTTTAAAAGAGAGAATTGGTTGGGGCCCAAAGAAAATATTAGAAGTCTTTAATTTTTTCTGAGATTGTGAAAGGGACACAAGATCAGTAATAGCACGGATCTGCTTTTGCTCCCGACTCCCCCCAAATTTCTTGGGATACTCACTGGAATTCTGTCATGT
Organism: Tonatia bakeri; assembly: GCA_004024845.1. Classification (NCBI taxonomy): domain Eukaryota; kingdom Metazoa; phylum Chordata; class Mammalia; order Chiroptera; family Phyllostomidae; genus Tonatia; species Tonatia bakeri. The sequence goes on along the minus strand of PVIA01003574.1, from coordinate 80,520 downwards.
GATCAATCTCTCTGTCAACTATAGGTCACTGACTGCTTAGCTTCTGTTATATTTTCTCTCTCCTGCTCTGTTCTCCTGATTATTGTCTTCAATATCCAAAGCCACTTGGAGGGATCTTAATGCTGCCATCACCAAGTTGACCTCCATGTCAGTGCCAATGTTAATGCCAATATTTATGCCAAGGGAATCCTCACCTTAAGTTGTCAGTCAAGGTAGGGCAATGACCCACTCCCCAGATCTTTGTCACACATTTCCAAATGAACTGTATTCACTGAGCCCTTTATGGTGGCAGCTTCCTTGGACTTGCCTCTCATTCCATTTGCCATAGTTCATGAGACTAGGTAGGGTACCAGACACTATCTCTTCTTCTCCATCACCATCTGATGCTTGAATGTGTTTCCCTCTCCTTTTCAACCAGAAACAAATGCTCCCAGGCAAATTAATTGCCACTATACTGACACATACCTGAATTTCATGTAAGCACAGGACCATGCCAGAAAGAACACAAGTCTTTACCTTCATGGATGAGAGAAGAGAACTGAGTAATAAGGGCCATCACCACCTGTTCAGGTAGATTTCCTTTGCCTAGAACTCCTTCCCCCCATAGCTATGCTCCTTTGCTCTTCAGTCCTTGGCCTCAAGTGCTGACTTCCTAGGATTTTTGCATTAATTCACATGCAAGCCCCATAAAGAATTAAATGTAGGTCTTGTGTGACTTGGGCTTCACAACAGACTGGACAGGCTGGTGTCTACGCAACTCTCTCTCCTTGCGATTGGTTCTAGTTCTGTTGTTAGTCTACCCCTCCACTGAATGAAGCCAAACTGATGAGCTGTCTAACAAGGGCTGATCCAAGAAAGAACTATGCAGGGCTCTCAGAAGGCTCCTCTCCATTGTAATCTCATATGTACCTAATGTTCCATATTTAAATTCCACCTACTCGTTTAGGGCCAGATTAAATGTCACCTGTTCTATGTGATTTCTTTTCCTTTTCCTAACACTCACTTGAGCATCGCAAATTTTTATTCCTTCTGCAAATGCTCTCATAGCTCTTTATGATCAAATCAATGCCATTGAAGCATCTGATACTGTTACAGAACAAGGGGGGGGGGCAAAGGCAATATACTATTACTGAAAGGAACCCCGCAGGTTTGTTATGTCCACTGCCTTATAGGAAAGACATCTCTCAATGCCAGAGATTCGTGAAAAGGAAAGGAAATGTTTATTTAATGCTATACAAACTTAAACTAGTGACCTAATGTCTTCATCAAAATCCCAAAGGCCCTTAAAACACCCACAAACTACACATAGTCCTTCCTTCCCCCTTTGTCCAGTCTGGTGTACCATATCTCAGGAAAAGAAATAGAAGTTCATGGCTCAGGCAGTCCCCAGTTCTTCCTAGTAATCTGTCTGGGCTGGCAGGCCTCTCTCGGTTTCCGGCACCATCAGCTGTGTCGCTGGGATCTTTTCTAAAGCCAGGTGGTGGTTCCCTCTTCTAAAGCTGTGGGGGTCCCCACTCTGGCAAAGCTGTGTGGCTCTCCTTTCTATTGCCAGAGCCACGTGGTCCTTTCTGCACAATGGCTGTGGGAGCCCCCACTCTGGCAAAGCTGCGTGGTTTTCCCTCCAATGGCTGCCCCGTCTGGGTTTAAATCCCCATGCCAGTCTTCCTCTGTAGCCCCATTTCCAACTCCTCCCACAACTGGCTACACTTGCCAGTACTCTCATATCCTTCCAGCTTTACTGGGCTGCCATTGTGAGTCTGGGCAGGTGTGGCCCCATGTCATGGAGCCAATCTTCTCCAAGCTCCCACGCAGGAGCTGTAACTTGGGGACTGGTGCCCCAGTTACATCTTGGTGGGGAATTTACTTCCATTCCCCTGGCTCAGAGCAGGGCCACAGCTATTTAACATATCTATGTAACCATTTAAAGGTTATAGATATGTTAAATGACCACACCAGAGGTTAGCTGTAAGGCTGTTGCTATGTAAAACAGCTCTCAATGGTCTTGCTCCTTTTGTCCCTTCCCTCAGCTCACACCCGTGGGGGAACGGGGGGGGGGGGAACGGGGTGAGGACATCCTACTATTTCCTGAACACCTTGAATTCTGGACCCCATTCCAAACCCCTATTTGGGGCCCCCCTCTTGGCTGCACCCTATAACAATACCACTTACATGTGTCGCCTCTAATAAGATGCATATTTCTTAACATTAAGCACAGAGCTCTTTAACCATTGACAGCATGCCTAATTTTGTGCCTTTCTCCTGGTAGATATCCCATAATGCTACTGTTCAATTGTATGTCACAATTTTGTTAGAAAGGGCAATTCTTTGAAATGAGAGTGATAAATCAGCTTTATAGGAGTCTTTTTCATAATTTTTGTTAAACTTTACTACACTCAATTCATAAATAACTAAACCAAAAAGCAACCAATCATCATTTCAAACAAAATATAGTTCTTTTCACTAAAACTCCAAATAAATTAACAACTTTTTCATTATTATCACAAGAAACTATTTTGAGAGTGAAGTCCATTCCTTTCCATAAAAATCTGGTTTTTAATTATAATCAAGAGCCTGAAATGATCCTGATTTGCCCTTTTCCTGGGTCCCCTATTGAGGTTAGAGTTAAAAGTTTTAGCAATATGAAGGCTTCAGGGTACTTTGTGATGAAGAGACTAGCAGTGACACTGTGGGGACTTGTGAAATATGACATCATAATATTAGTAATTCAGTCATATAAAGTGTCCTCAGTGAAGTGTACAACATGATCTGTCTGGTTCAAAATGGGGCTGAAAATACTGGGCACATTTACAATGTTTATTTTTATGTCCAGTTGTGTATTTATGTATACTTACTGCTCATCTTGTTCCAAAAATAATTTATGGCAAGAGATCTAATTGGGATTTAGTTCATGGGATTAGGACCTATGAGTTTATTTAACCCACAAATTCAATGTGATCCAAAGGTCATAACGTCGTGGTTTGCCTTGGACAGATCCCCTGTGGAGGAAAGAGTTCATCTCTGGGTATAGCATTTTGGAGGGCAGACAGAGATGGAACACAGCATAGGGTGAATAGGACTGTGGAGGACTAAGAACCTTTATTATATGAGGAGTTCTTATAGGGCTCAGAGATGTGGTATTATTCTTGAGAAGTGAAGAATAGGGATGTCTGAGACATGCCTTCAACTCTCAGAGCAATTTTCACAGGAAGCAGGCTACACTGCTTTCTAAGGCTGAACCAAGATCAATGCACAAAAGCTACTGTGGTGCAGATTCTTAAGCAATGAAAGGAACAATTTCTAAACAAAGAAATCTAACAGAGCACATAGCTGTCTTATGAAACAGTGTGTTCCCCTTCACCAGTGAGGCTCAGATAGAGGCTCTGCAGCCACCTACAGGGACAATGCATGGAAAGTTTGTCCTTTCTGGTCCTCTAGGGCCAGATCCAAGGCCAGGGCCAGGGAGGGAGTCAGACCTGGGAGCTGAGCCAGCCTGAGTGGCGCCTGTTACTGGGATAGCAGCCCTAAGAGGTCTGGTGCCAAGAAAAGGAATGCATGCAGTAAACTCAGGAGTGACGAAGGAGGACCAAGAGCCAGGTGTGTCATGAGTGGGTCACTGACAGAGAAGGGCAGAGCAGGGTAAATATAGTGGGGTGGGCAGAGACAAGAGGATCTGATTGCATGCACCCAGTTCATCTAGCATTTTACCAGCATGCAGTTAATTATGCATATTTCACTGAAAAAGGTGGGTATTTTTTTCAATCAGAGATGCACCCCTGACAGATTCTTGCTTTATTAGGAGGTTAGATTTCTACTCTAATATTCTATAAGCCAGTGAATCAATATTGCCTTTTGTCTAACTCTTTTATTTCTATCAAACTCATTGCCATTGACAGAGACACTAAGAATAAACCTATGGCTCCAACCATATCCTTCAGATTTTTGTATCTTCTCAAACAAATGAGTTGGGGTAGGGAGTTGAATGCCTGAGCTCATCTCTTAACTGCCCTGGTCTTCAGATTCCTTATTTGCAAGAAGAACTTGCAAGATGAGAGAAGCACTAATTCTAACTGTAAATTATAGGGAGGGACGGTAATTTATTAAGTCTCCTTTGTCACTTGCATAAATTTTTTCTTACCCCAGGCATAATATTCCATGACACATAGTAGCTAATATTTTTTTCTTGGCTCCCAAGTACATTTGTGTGATTCCCAATTGATGTTGTAAGTTGAACTATTTGAAACACAACTGAAATAATTCACAACCAGTACTGGCTCTAGAAGTCATGGGACTCCAGATAATGGAGGTCAGACAGAGTCCAAAGGAGATCGTAGGAAAAGCAGAGAACATCAAAAATGCCCACACATGACAATATGTCTTCAAGGCCCAGTTTCAAAGATCTTTGTGGAATAAGAACAATGCCTAACTTCAAATGACAAATTCTTATTGTGAGTTCCCCCAAAACAGAGTTTGAGGTAAGACAGCTGTGTGACTGGTTTTTTCAAGTATGTGATCCTAGGGTTCAGGTGTGGGGAACAGGAGAAGCGCACTGGATAGGAGGGATAGTCCATCCAAGGTGCACTGTTGGGTTGGTAACCACTGGAAGTGACTGGGCACGACCCGAGCTCTGTCTGAGAAGCTCCCTGAAACACATTTTAGAACCATCCCCTTAGGGGGTGGGGAGTAATAAAACATCTATCCATGAGTTCCCATTTCCCATTTTTAAGGGTTACCCTCTGGCTCTTTGGGGCTGGTCAGGGGAGTGCTGAGGGATTGCCATAGGCATTCCAAGCTGTGACATCAGCTTAGCACCAGGTCATTAAGTAAGGAGGTGAGGAGCCATCAGGTGACTTATAGCTGAGACTTGAAGAAATTTGGGAGACCATGGCTATGGGAGAATAAGAGGTAAAATACACAGGAATTGTCAAATGTATATGTATAACCCATATTTCTCTAGATTTCAGCCTTCAGGGTATGCACATATATGACCACAAAATTCTCACTGCCACCCCAAAACTACAGCTCCCAGCTGATAATTGAGCATGTAGTCTTGAACAAGTCTGATCAGCTCCCACAGAGAATCAATCCACTAGGCACTCCTGCTGCTTCTCCTGGGGACGCTGGTTCCTTTGGGGTGATGCCACCTCTGCTGGGCACCACATCTGCTCTTGCTAAGAATTGCCAGCTCATGCTGCACTTAAAATTGTTTCTCCCCTGCCAATCCAGGACTTGGTTATTTGGCCAGACTTCTGAGTTCCAGCTCATTCATTTTCATGAGTCTTTTCTCAGGAGACTTTTCAGTCCCTCATGGAAATAGATTCTGGGAAGTAGGGTCTCTAGGCGGCCCGTTGGCAAGCACAGCTTAAAGTTGGGACTGAGTCTACATAAACACTGGTTTGAACATCTACTATGAACATAAGAGAAATGCCATTTATGATATCTGCTCAGAGGAGGGATTTAAACAGTCAGTGCTAGCAGACCTATTTCTAACTGTGAAGGAGGGATGGAGGAAGGAGGGAATGAATCTTGATGTTCATGTAGAAGACACAGTCAGTGAATATTCTAAGTCTCCTATATTTTTCCTGTGGTAATAACTATGACTACTTCATGTCAATAGATGCACGAAGAATAATTATCTTGGAAAAAATGATGTTTTTATATTGGACTAGATTCTGAAATTCATCTCCTCCATGCCTCTTACTCTGTTATTGTCCCTGAGTCCTGAACATTTTACAGAGAAGGTATTTCAATAACTTTCCCTTTTTATCTCATGCTATTAAACATGCTTACTGTCTACAATTCCTTGCAAATGATTTCTCTGAAGACCATGTTGTATCCTGAGCCCACTTCCTAGTCAAACCCAGTTTAAAAAGAGAACAGCTGCTATATTCTATGTACCCTGTAGACTTTATAAATATGCTTTGACTGATTAACTAGGTGGTTACTCTTCCCTATATATATGGACAGAGAGAGAGAGGGAGGGAGAAAGCATGTGCAAGCCTGCCAGGGATTCGTTGCTACTAAGTCATCCCTTTCCAGAAGACCTAATCCCAGTTCTAATAGAAAATATAAGGAAAAACCATCTGCCAGTCTTTAACTTGCAAATATTTCTCCAGGTCTCCTCCAGTCCTCACTCAGATTGTAATAAGGGCAGTGAAGCTGGGTATCTTTTCAAAGACATCTAAACCCCTCTGAGGGTTGTGTTAACTCATCTTCCCATACTCTTATTAGAGAATGTAAGTGAGACAGAGAAAAAGACAGTGGCAGAGAGCCCCGAAGAGGCATCTTCAGGGTGAGGAAGCAATGGGTACAAAAATGGTGGCAGGATGCAGAATATTGCAAGATGAGATGAGGTTCTTACATAAGCTGTTTTGTTTTGTTTTCTTTTGTTTTGTTTTTGTGAAAGCACCGACTCCAGCTCACTCTTCTTCCCAGTTGATCATGGCTGCTGATCGTGTAGACATGTGCAGAAAGGGACCTTCTGAGGTCCTTTTATATCATTTAATGTCTCCAGACAGAACTATTATATCTCCATATGGCTCTGACAATTTTCCAGAACAGCATCTCATTAGCTGAATTGGGTCTTGAATCCTTTCCTGAGTCAATCAATGACCATAAATGTGTGATGTTTAGTTTACTAGGCTGGAGTCCCATACCAGTCTCTAGGGGCTTAGAAGAGGTAAGGGGTGATAGTGGATTGAGCCCCACTCAAACCACAAGACCTGAGAGTGATAAGGCTGTTCACAAAGCAAATTTGCTGTAATGGAGGAAGGAGCAAAGTAAATGGCATATTATTCAATTTGCCTAAGACTGGACATCTTGGTTCCCAGAATCCCTTTCCTATGTGGTTCCAGTCTAGAATTACCCAAAAGAGGAATCTGTGGAAGATTTGAGAGATGAGAATTAAACAGAAGCCACTCTCAGAAGGGTGTCAAGGCCAGACACAGTCATGGGTGGACACAGAGGCACCTAGCTTGTTGTCTTTGTTCAGCTTGTATTCTCCACCCTTGGCCCTGCTGATGACAGCAGCCCAGGCCACCACAAAGCACTTAGCTGTGGACCCACAGGCAGCAATATTTACAGTCCCCTCCTCAAGCTTCCCTAGTGGTTCCACTTCGGCTGCTGTGTGCACTTGGTTCTCCCCTGCAAGCTCTGACATGTCCACCCTCACACGGACTCATCCACCCTCATCACTGACTCAGATAGACTGCTCAGTGGCCAGCTCTCTAACCCTCCAGCACCCCCTTCAATGCCTCATCTCCTATATTTGCACAAGGTCTGATTCTTAATAACACCCACAATTCCTGTAATGCTCACCATGGCTCTCTCTTCCCGGCTGAAACTTGATTGATACCCTGGATGAGTAAAAGTGACATAAATCCAGGCCACCCATTATCCTCATTTTTTTTTTTTATTGAGAAAATAAAACCAAGGATGAGGGTGGTGAACATTTTTCCCCCAGGACCACACAGCTATTGAATGGGAGAGTCAGGATTGAAACTTAAGATCTGACTCAAAATTTAAACCTGTTTTAAAACTGGGTTTACATAAACATGAACAATGGTGGGGGGATTGCCTGAGGGAGCTGGGGGGAGGGAGACAAAAGAAGAAAAATCAGGACAACCATAATAGCATGATCAATAAAATATAATTAAAAGTAACTGCATCTATACAGGCCTGTCTGAGCCCATAGCCTAAGCTCTTAGTTACTACCTAAACTGACCTGGCTTAGATACATTTCCTTATTTGCTTTTGAATTGTAGCAGGTTTCACTCTGGCCTTTTAAAGAACAGAAGTAGATTTCTTTGGTTTTCTACAAAACAAAGAAAGAATAAATAATATTAACATGAAAGAAAGAGACTACAGATTCAGTTAAACCACTGTTGAAATAGGACAATTGATATAAAAGCTATTGTAAGCCTTATGAGAACAAAGGTTTAATTAGGAATTAGCCCACTGCTTGAGATTTGAGAAAAGGAAGCTGGTACCTCATTAGTTCTCATTTCAGAATGAGCCTTGGCTTTTGCCCTTTGGGGCTGTGAATTCTTTCTTGGCAGTTCTGTCCATCAAGGGGGCCACCACCTGATTTTTGTGTATCTAGCTGTAGGTGGACAGGTCACTAGTGACCTGCTGTGGTAGTGACCAGATAGACCACCACACCCATGGACACTGTTTCGGGTGTCCATGGCATGTCTACATGTTCCTATTTGCTCTTCATACAGCTAATTCAACATGCACCCCTGCTGGTCTGGGTCTGAAAAACTGGGAAAACTTCCCTTCAATATGCAAGGGAGGCCTGGGATTGTTGCTTGGTTTTCACCAAATAAGTCAAGGTCTGTTTGAAAATGAATATAATTGTTACTTCAGATACTGCTTAAATTATTTAGTGTTGGTAGATTTAAATGGGACGGGAGGGAAATTAAAGTGTACAGCTTAAAATAAAAAATCAATTCAAAACACAGACGGTTTTCAGAAAATACACATAAAGGGAATGGATGCATGAATGAATGGGGTCAGGAGAGAAACTCCGACATGCTGGCCACATGTGAACGTAAGCTCCACCCCCAGCAGGGATTTTGTCCTCCACCGTGTCCTAGTCATTGGCACACTTATTCCATAGAGGTGCTCGTGAGTGGTGTCTGCTAAGTGAAGGAGTCAACTGAGTGGGTCTTGGGGCTTATGAACTCAATAAAATAAAGAATAAGTAGAGTGGAAGTGACAGTGAGTAGGGAAGGGTCAGAGTCCTCTTGGCAAAAAGTGTTTAGTCTTGTCAGAATAATGTAGAAAAATATTGGCATATTGAAGGATTAGACAGTCACATCCTGATCCCCAGACCTTGAATAATTCAGTGTGACCACAGGAATTTCACTTTTTCTTCTCTTCTTTGAGTCTCAGTTTCTCCCATCAATCAAATAAGGTTGAATTAGGTGGTCCCTGAGAACCCTTCCAGCCCCGTGATTAGATGAAGGGGAAAACACAGCAAAGGCCAGTATCCTTGTGGGTGTTGGTGGTGTAGGTCCTTGGGGAAATGGGAAGGAGGGTGTGGCACCTTAGAAAGGTTCCGATCTATTACCTCCATGCTGCCCCTTCCTCCTACCTCCACTCTGCCCTCAAGGGCACAGGCTCTTTCCCTGGCCTCTGCTTTGCCAATCTCTCGGAACCCACTCCGCCTGGTGACTGTTTCCCGGCAGCGCAGTTGGCAGGAACTGGTAGGAACAGCACTGAAGAGGCATCTCTGAGCAGAGCAGATGAGGACAGAGGGCACAGAACTGGACATGGTGCCGTGCTGCGCCAGGATAGAGTCAGAGGGCAATCCATGTCCCAGCCAGAGCCAGGACGTGGCAGAGGCAAGCTGAACGAACACCCTAGGTCCCTCTGGACTACAAACAGTACTGGAAATTTTCACAAATACTGAATTCACTTGCTACTTTACAGGAAAAGCTGACCCTTGAGCCATCTTTCCTTTAGCAGTCCTAGTTTGTTTTTCCAGTGGCCCTTCTGCCTTAACCATCATTGCAATCTGCCCTTGGGTATGTGAGGCTAAATTGGTGATTCTGTTGAATATCCAGACACTCACACACACGTAATGGAGTGAAATCACATGATCACAAATACCCACACTCTCCCAGAAGCCAAAACTCATTTGTGTGCTTCCTGACCTTGCTCCGCCACACCCCTCCCAGTTGCTAGTTGTTGAAATTTAAAAAGAACCAAGAAAATCCCAAAGTAGCTTGCTGTATGCATGCCTACATTCAAGTCTTCTCATTCTATTTCATCATTATCATTATTATGATTATTTTGTAGAGTAAATTCATTGTAGTGATGATAAACTCACTTTGGCATTTTAGATTTTATTTTACAAGAATTTCCAAGGAATCTATTTGTGGAATGAAATCATTTGGCAGAGCCTGGAAAAATGTGTAGAACTATCATTTTCTGGACTGTTGTTACTGTGATTTGTTATTTTTCGTACAATACTGCCAAATACAAGAATTGTGTACAAACAAAGTGGTAGAAAGGACACCAGGCTTGGAATCAGAGCCTCTGGTTCAAGCCCTCAACACTAGCTATGTGGTCTTAAAGAGAGAGTATAATTACCCTGGTAGCTTCAGTTACCTCTTTGCTAAAACTGGAATACAAAAATCTACCCAAAATATTTAAAATGAGGTTTAAAAGAAACAACATAGGTGAAACTACCTGGCACATACATGCTAAATAGCATTTGAATGAACTATTTTCCACAGTCATGTAGAATTCATTAATCTAAAGGTTTTGAAAGCTTGACTAACTGTATTTATACCCCCTTGGCCCCATAGATGACTATTGGTAAGACGACATCTCTGAGGCATTGCAAGATCTGGATGTGTTCTCAAAATAACCAAATCAAGATAAAACCATATGAGTTTTATGTTACAGGGATTGAAGATATTCAAGAAATTAGCGTACGATGAAATAATTTATGTCTGAGGCGATGCTCAGATCTGAGATAACAAGTGCAGCCAAGGAACCAGAATGATGCAGTCTCACTGACACAATCATTTCCATGGAAGGCGCCACACCTGCCAAACTCAGAAAAACAGATCCTTTGTGAACATTCCTGGAGCTCCAGCGTGGAGTTGCTACGGGGGGAGAGGAAGTGCCGTTGTCAGTTTTTTATAATTTCTTAGACCCATGTTCATCGAGACGCAGAACATTTTTGGAAGGGGTGGACTTCCCCTCCTTTGGTACCCGAGGCACGCTGCTCCCTGGAGGCTGGTGAAGAGACAGGACAAGGTGCCCTTTCCTCTGAGACACGAACTGGGCTTTCCTTTCAGTGTAACGTCCAGCAATGTTTGGAACCTTAATCCTCCAATTTCTTGTTTAAAGTCATGATTAGAAGGATGTTTTGAGATCTTCCTAGCTGCAGAGGCTTCTAACTAGACAGCAGAAAGACACGTAAATGGCTTCATTTTTGTTAGCCCCGCAGTGTGGCTACTATGTGAAATGGGACTGTGGCCTGGACAGGTACCAGTTTTTTGTTTTTTGTTTGTCGTTTAAATGCCCAGAAAACAGCATGGTTTACCTAAAATTTTTGAATTCTTGTTGGATTCCTCTGTGTTCAAAACATAATCATACGGAATCAATTCGATTTCATTTTAAAGAAATACAAACATCTAGATACACTCAGGCCTCTCAGAGGTTTTAAACATTTACTAAACCTGGTTCAGATTCATGTCACTTTTCTGGGCTTTTCTGAGTAAATATATTTCACTTCCCAACTTTGTAATCATAGTTCAGCTATGTCAAATGTGACCGAAGCTAGATCCTCTAAGGTTGGGATCCAATAACACCTTTTCTGCTAGTTCTTGTTGTTCAAACAAACAAATCAACAATCTTGAGAATGCACGTTGTATTACCCAGCCTTACATTTTAGTTTTTTATTTGGAGAATGTAGCCTATATTTAATGTAATTATGATAGAATTGAGTTTACATCTACCTTTCTATTGTTTGCTATTTGGCTCACTGGTTTTCTGTTCCGTTTTCTTTCCAGATCCTTTCTTGCATTATATTGGATTAATAAAATACTTTTATTATTCTATTTTTTCTTCTGTGAACATATTCTTTTATTGTTTTTAGTGATTATCCTAGAGATTACAACATGCAGCCTTGACTTATTATGATTGAAACAGGCTATTGCTTTTACTACTTCCTCAACAATGTTAGAAACTTTTAATTTTATCACCTCCTTTTGCAAAGCACTGTTTTTGTCATTAATTTTAGTTTTAATTATATTTTAAAATCTACCAACTATTATAATTATTGCTTGAAGAGTCAATGTTAATTTATATTTCCTCACATATTTATCCTTCCCAGTGTACCTCATTTTTTCTTGCATTTCCATGTTTTTATCTGGAATGATTTTTCTTTTGCCTGAATAACTCTTCTGATTTCCTGTAGTGCACACCTGGTAATGAGAAATTCCGCAGTTTTATTTTTTAATTCCTGAAAAATATTATTCTTTCAGTGTGAAGTATATTTTCACTGGATATATAGAATTTTGTTTGCTATTTTACGTTATGTCAATACTTCATGTCTCCTGTCTCCTCAATGCATTCTCTCCTGCTTTCATCATTTCTATTGAGAAGTCAGCTAACATTCTTCCTGTTGCTTTTCTGAAGGCCCCCATCTTTTTCTCTTTGGATGCTGATAAGAGCTTTTTCATTGCTTTTGGTTTTCAGCAGTTTGGCCATTATATTGCTGGATATGCTTTTTTTTTTTTTATTTATTGTGCTTGGGTTTCACTGAGCTTTTAAAATCCATGTGTCCTTCATCAGTTTTTGAAAATTCTCAGCCATTATTTCTTCCAATAGTGGTCCATTTTCCTCTTTTACTCCTGGGATGCCAATCATACATATATTAAACCTTTTGACGTGCTCTATGGGCCCTCTACAGGTTTTACATTCTTTTATTTTTTTTCCCTCCTTGTATTTCAGTTTAGACACGGCAAAACACTTGGATCAAGAACACCTTACCTGTTATTAAGTACATTTATTGAATTCTTAATTTTAGAGATTGTATTTTAAATTCCTAGAATGTCAATTTGCTGCTTCCTTTTGAAAACATACAGATCCAAATTACCTGTTGAATTTATGTATACCTTTATCTCTTCTGTCTATCTTTTCCTTTAGCTTCTTGGAAATATTAATTGTTCATATTTCCATTGACTAACAATGCAGTTGTATGTATAATGTATGCCATTGAGGTGGCTTTGACCCTTAGCAAATCCACGAATGAGTGATATCCACAATGTCCTTTCCTCAATAGCCCTGTTACATTATGATAAACCCGTCATAGGTTGAAAATCTTGTAAGTCAAAAATGAATTTAATATGCTTAACCTACTGAGCATTATTACTTAGCCCATCCAGCTTTAAACATAACCAGCACACGCGCATTAGCATGTGGTTGGGCAAAATCACATTCCTGCTGCTGCCTAGCCTCACAAGAGAGTATTGTACTGAAATTCGCTAGCTCAGGGGAAGATAAAAATTCAAAATTTGAAACAAGGTTTCTGCTGAATGTGTATTGCTTTTGCATCACTGTAGACTTGAAAACTTGTAAGTAGAACTGCATAAGTTGGGATCCATCTGTATTTGTTTTAAAGCCCTAAATTGCTAACTCCAACACCTGAGTTATCTCTGGGTCTGCTGCTATTATAGAATGTACATACATTGTGAATGAAAGAGAGTGGTGAGGGGGAAATGGAGACAACTGTACTTGAAAAAAAAAACAATAAAAAGAAAGAGAAAGAACCACAGAAGCTCTGAACAAATACTTCAGATCACTTTAAAAGAGTTTTCTTTCTCTGGAATTTGAGTTGATCCAGTCCTTATTGTTTCCACAGAACTTTGACCCTTCAAAATTTTGACACCCCCCCTTTCTTTGGTAATTTTTGTGGCTTTCTCCATCTGTGGCATTGGGAAAAATGACCTGTTGTGACATACTGTATTCTGCTGAAAAGATGAACAAACATAATTTTCTGTGCTGCATTCAAATTGGTTGACTCTAGTCACTGTCAATTTTTAAAAACTAACTAGACATGGGTACAATGATGTATGCATAAACACAAAGCCAAATATTACCTTTAAAAAAATCAGTTTCCCATTGTCTCAGAATTATAGTTCTATTATTTTGATATGCATTTAATCAAAATTCAATGCCCCTTTTCTTTCTAACAGACTAAGCATCTACTCAAAAGCTAACATAATTGCCAGATAAATTTGTTTTTTTATATGCTTTACAATGGATTGTATTACTTCTAATACCTTTCAGCAAAATCTCTCTAGAATATTACTATTTGTAAGTATTCTGGATTTTTTATGTATATGTGATATTTAACACACACCATTAATGGGGAAAACTAATAATATATACTGTTATATAATGTTTTTCATATTGAACCTATATTCCTGCATCTTAACACTAGTACAAAAATAAATGTTGAGTAAAGCTATTTGACAGATTATAGAATACTTTTGAGGATTCTAAACTAGATTGTGTTTCTATTTTTTCTTATTTTTAGCCTATAATTTGACTAAATGAACTCATCTTTATATGAACAAGATGTATATGCTGATGCAATAAAGATTAGCATATAAATTATGCATCTACACACTGATAATATGGTTTTATTGTCACAAATCAGAGATGATGTTGACAGTTGGATCTAGTCTTTAGTACAGAAAGTCAAGTTCAAAACCAAAATTATTGTCATTGGCTAATCTTTTCCAAAATTCAATTGGTTTCTATCAACTTACTTCAAATTAAGGAATAAAGTGTTTATTTTGGGGCCCATATTCTGCAGTTCTTTCAAGCTGGTGGATTCTTCAGGAGTCAGGACGCCACACTCATACCACAGGTGCATTATTAAAGCGTTAATTGCTTTTTTAACAGGTTGGGCAATGTATTGGAATTATTTTTCAAGGCTAAGTAATCTTGGCAAAAGCTTCATAATGGAACACTTTGAGAAATCAATTGACCTTTTTGAGTGCTGGAATCTGCCCCAAAGTGCCTATTGAAGAGATGGCAGGAGGTGCGCAAAAGATCTAAGGAAATAACTCAGCCTTTCCATCAGGATCTGGAGCTTATGGCTCTGTACTCAAACATTTCTGCAAGCACCAGCTATTCAGTCCTCATCACAAGTACAGCCTTGAACTGTCTGCCAGTCAACCTCTAACAAAAGCTTGACTGAAAAGAGAGATTCTAAATTCTATGTTTGGTTCCAGTTTGCTTATCTGAAAGAATGGGCATTCTGAGACTTTTTAAATTGTTTAGTCAATAAGAGTTGCTTATACTTTGTGATGTCAAGAAACTGAGGAGCAAATGTGAACTCTTCCGTTCTACTTATACTAGCTACTGTCATCTATGTGTGTATTTTCTTCTTGGTCATGGTCGATATTTTCTACTCTTCTGTCCATTTTTCTTACTTAGTCTTTATTTCATTGAATATCATTGTGCCATAAGTACCTCAAATTTTTTTTGAAAATGGCATGGCACATAAACACACATGTAAACTGAATGTAAATGTGCCATCACATCTTTGCTATCCCCATCAGTTCTAATGTTCAAATGGTGCGGGGGTCTATTTACCCTAATCCTAATTCCAGTAGGAAATATCTAGACTGGTACCCCCTTTGAATGATCAAGAAGAGGAACTACATTTTTAAGTGTTTTATCTATTTTTGTGTAGTTCTTCCAATGCTTCTTTCTCCATTTATTTCTATGTGGGAATGGGGAAACTAGACATACAATAATGCCCAAGGATCTGAACTTTTGTGAGGGATACATGGAAAGGCTTAAAATTTCTCCCAATCTATGTTAATTTAATTGTATCTAACTGTCCCCAAAGCTCTTGTAACAAAGCCCTATTGAGCAGCATATATTTTAGAGCTGGTTTAAATCACATAAACTGACACAGTGACACTAGGGCACAGTGCTAAGCTAGATAGTTATTCAAATTCCTGCCCTAGAAACATTGCAAATTACCTTGTGTCTTCCAGGACTCCTGGCAAGTGGACAGAGCCAGGGATTGCAGATCTACAAATGTCAGGAATAGTTTATGAAATTTCCTTTTATTTAGGAAAAGAAATGAGGCAGGGAGGATGGGGATGGCAAGAGAGGGTCAGCACAAAGGTAGCATGGAGGGCAGACATCAATTTATCCTGTTCTTCAGAGGAATGCTTCATCCCTGAGACAACATGGAGCCAGGAGAGATTCAGAAGCAGAGCCTTGACAAGACCTGGTAGAGCGTCACGTTGGCAGTGAGAAGGACACTGAGCCTGGCAAGGTGGATAATGCAGTATTATCAAAGCAAAGGGCTTCAGGTGTCTTAATGACCAAAAATATATCTTCCATAGTACTTCTTTCTCTTACATTATTTGCTATTATTGCAGATTATTTGCCCAACACCAATCACTTGCTAAAATTAAAAGAACAATTAGTAGTTGTATTGTTTTGCCTACTTTAAACCCCAAAGATAAATTTGGCTGATGTCTCAGAATGACCCAGGTATTTATTTGATAGTTGTCATCCCTCCAGTTGGTTTTCTATTTATATTTGTTTGTTGCTTGGTTTAGTTTAGTTTGCTTTGGTTTGATGCTGATGTTCCAGTTTACAAAAACTGTTTCTCTGCTGTCCACTCTCCTTCCATGGGAATCCATCCTGCTGAGGTCTGTCCCAGCTGCCAGAGCAGGCCCCAGGCCCTGTATTCTGAATTGCCCAGTATCTGTCTTCTGTTCAGGACAGTTAAGTGTTAACATTGTCCTGAATGCATTTGCCTTTCAGGAAGATTAATGGAGTTTAGTGTGCAGCAGATAAACTCATCTGGGAGGACCAGCAGAGAGCTAAACTCTGTCAACACAGCCTGAGGGCAAGAGAGATGCAAATTGATTACTCAGGTTATCTCCACCCTGCCCCTCCCTACCCCATCCATTTTCAATTCTAATACAATTTGATGTCTGTATAAGTGAGGAGACAGATAAAGAAGGAAGCTTATAAAACAGCTGCTTAAAGTGTTAGTCCTTACAAGATGCTAAAATGTACCTACAAATGCAGCAAAATGGATAAAATTGGATTTCCCAGGGTGAACACTCCTTGAAGTTGTCAAGGATTTGGAGGAGGGGATGCAGGTGCAAACAGACAATGTGAGACCCCCAAGGGGTCTGCTTGAGTACCGATGATTGCAAAAATTCCTTTCCAAAGAAGATGAATCTGTTGAAGATACAATTCATTTTCCTAAGAGAGAGTTATGCAAATTGCATTGCAAGGAGAGAGAGGGCATCTATGAAGGATCACTCTCCATCTTTCCCCAGGTAGCAATGACTATTACCTTTAAAGGAGGGGGCCTTAAACATGCTGCCAGGCATATCTGGACAGAATTGCATCTTTGTGCCTTGTCTGCCTGGCGGCTTTCTTCTGGCTTCTGAAATGGATGGGGGCAGCTCTTAGGCACATCTGCTTTCGACTTCCCTACAATAATGGTCTCTGCGAGGCATCAAAAATCCTTCTTCCCTAAGGTGCTCTTAGTCACTAACATTTGGAAAGTTTTTCCTCTACATTCACCCTGGGCTTTTTCCTTTCTCTCATGGGTTTCTGTTTAAATGACTTGGTGGTAGGGTTACCAATTTCAGGAAAGTTTCTGGCTCTCTCTGATTTAATAAAAATGGGAATAGCCACTCACCAATTGGAAGACCTTAGTTGAGCCATGTTAACTTTTATAAACACATTACTATTTCCAGTTATCAATGCAATTCCCTCAATTACCCACTCTTTCAGATTTTCATGGGATTGATGATATGAAACTATTAAATAGACATTAGCTATTGTTAATAGTACTGCCACTGTTGGTACTGATAATATTACTAACAGTGGCCATTTTGCTAGCATTATGAGACTTATTGAAAGACCACAGGACCACAGTGTGTATGCGTGTAAATTCTTTTTCTATCAGAAAATGATTTCAACCAATTAAGATTGTGGTGTTTGGGCAGGAACTAAATAAACTAGATGAGTATACTTAGTGATTGTTTGGTAGTACAAGAGGACCTGGCAGTTGAACAGAGTGGTATCCCCTTACGTATCTCTCTTCTTTACACTTTCTTTCAATGTAGCCCTTTATGCATGGTTCCTATGGACTTAATATGTCCCTCCCAAAATTCATACGCTAAAATCCTAATCTCTGGTGTTGGCATTTGGAGATGGGGCTTTTAGGACACAGTTGGGCAGTGAGGGTGGAACTCTCATTAGGAAATTAGTGCTGTTATAAGAAGAGGCACCAGAGAGCCTGCTTCTCTCTCTGCTTTCATGTGAGGACACAAGGAAAAGATGGCCACACACAAACCAGGAGGAGTGTCTTCACCAGAGAGTGGATCTGCCGGCACCTTGACCTCAGACTTCCCAACCTCTAGAATTATGAGAAATAACTGTCTTTGTTCTAGCTGTCCCATCTATAGTAATTTGTCATAGCAGCCTGAACTAAGACGATGATTATGTGCTATAAAATACCATGCAACAAGACACTTTCACTGGTCTTAGGGCCTGCAGCACTGACACCCTGGACAAAGTCCCTCTCCCCAACTCCTGTTTCCTTACCCTCTGCAATGGATGGATTTTCTCCTGGCATTCATGTGCTCCTGGCCGTTGGGTATGGGTGATCTGCCTTCCCTTGCAGCCATGAATATACAAAAGAATGGAGTGCGTGGCTGTTGTCCCACACCAGGTATAATGGACTTGGGTATCTCCAGTTAAGGACAGATTACAAGACAGGAGAAAGAGGCTCCTGAGAAGGAACTTGCTCTAAGGGAAAGGACAGATTGAATTTATAAACTCATCTTGCACCAAGGTTTAAATTATAAAAAGAAAAGCTGGAACTTTCAGATCCAAATGAGCATGTGTGTCCTGTGAACAAGGGCCAGGTGAGCAAAATGGTACAGTCATTTCAGTATAAGCACTGCCTCACTTTGATGCTCAAGCAGTGAAGTGAAATGCAGAGGGGCATTGTCCTCTTTGCACCAGAGCTGTGAGAGGTACTTCTGGCTTTGCCATTTCAGGTTTACCATCATTTGACATGGCACATCTCCTGAGTAATTGTCACCAGGCCTCTGGTTTCAGAGTCTTGTCTTAAAGGGAGCATCTGGTCTCCTTCCTTGCTTGGAGGACATTGGCCAGTCATAGAATATTCTCTGGGATAGCAGATCAAAGGAATCCTGGAAAAAGCCTGGAATTCCAACTAGTAAAGAAGATGTGAGTTCAGAGCATGTTATCTTGGGCATAAGTAAGTATATGTGAGATTTAATGAATACTTGCTATTTGAAGAATTCTGCAACACAAAGTGACCAATTCCCCAGTTTGCCCAGGACTGAGTGAGGATTTCCTGGGAAGCAAAACTTTTCATTATAAAATTGGGAATATAACATAACTGCAACATAACACATATATCCATACATATAAATATAGATACAAAAATAAAAGTAACCAGACTATACATAAAACTACACAATACTCATGTCATTCTGGGAAGGTTCATCCAACTCTTTTTCTTATCTTGTCTTGGACTTCACATGTATTGAGGAAGTACCCACCCAAATTCTTAGGTAGCCTCATCCAGAGGGCTAACCCGCAGGAGATGAACTATTTGTGAGCCAACTTGGAGAAAGAAGGACTCCAAACAGCAAAGAATAAACTCATTGTGAAAAGTCTCAAGCACCTGGAACTGGCTTCCCTGTCTCCACTCCACAACTTTTCTTCCTTTAGCCAGGATATGGAAGAGTGGATGCCGTCCAAAATGGAGAAAACAGAGTCCCCAAGAGAAACAGGTCTCCATTCATGGAAATGAATGCCTTAAAAATTTTTCTACATAGCCCCATTCAGAAACTCTCCAAGAAGGGCTGATTCTCACCCTTGTGGAAACCATCACTATGAAGATTTAATGCAGCACCCTAAAAAACTACCATTTCCAAATTGAACAGTTTATCTTATAGGAGGGATTTTGTTTTCTTTTCATGCTGGACCTAAATTTGGCATCTTATGGAAGTTTTATTGCATAGCATTACCTGAGAGCTCAGCCAAATATCCCAATTCAAGAATGGCAACTGGGAAATGTGGAATGAATGGGCCATTTTTTTTTTTTCATTCCTTTCCTTCCCTTAACAGCCTATGTTTTTCAATTTCAGGCTCATAAATTTAATTAAATAAATATTTTAAAATATGAAAGACAGAGAATGTGAGAACTTGATAAATATGAAACAAGCTTCTAAATCTATGGACATGCCATTTGTGGGCCTGTGCTATGTGTTTAGAAAGAAAGGAATTGGAAAGCCTTCATAGCAAAGCTTAATTAGGATTATTCTGGAAGAGAAGAAAGATTTCATTATCTAAATGTGGAGGTAGAGCAATCATGGGAGTATGGATAGCCCTAGGAGATAACAGTCTTATTATAAACTCACAAGTATGTTTATGAGAATGGGGATATTTCTATGATCTATTTGTTATATTAACTCTAGGAGAAAGAGAAGAAAGCAAACACTCATTGCTCATTTACTTGGTATTTTCTAGAGACGTATGTTGGTTCTGGTGGCAGTATTACAGCACCAAGAATGAGACTTAAGCTTATTTTGGAGATAGCTAGGACAAGGCTTCAGGGCAGTGTCTCAAAGGGATACCCAGGAGAGGAAATAAGGCTGGTGCACCTAACCTGATGCTAAAGAAAGAACTAACCTAATTATTTTTTTATTATATGTCCTTGGGCTAAAGAGTAAAATAAGTCTAAACAATTATTGTGCTTTAGAGTGAGACTTGTTTTTCACAGAGACATGGATTAGCAATTCTGAAACTACTCTGTGAATTCTATTAATGAGCAAATAAGTAAATACATTGTAGATAATGAGAACCAGTGTTTTCATTTCCAGAAAAGGAAGCAATAAACATGGTAAGGAGAAAAGATAGAATGAATTCTGTGGTGTTTACTTGAAACTGGAGCTTTCAGTGTGAATAACATTTATTACATAGAGAGAAATAGAGAAATCAACATATGTGGATATAAATATAAAGGTGTATGTGGGTATAGATACTTATGTGTGTGCAAATACATACATTTCCTGGATCTGTTCTCTTAGGTGTCTTAAACCAATGAACTCCAGCAGCAATGAGCACTCCTGCTTCTAGATCTTGGTTTCTAAATACCATTCCCTACTAGGATTCTTTGAAGTGGTAGATTCCATGGCTACAAGGAAAGACGATGAGTCTGGAACATGTTTTTCTGTTTCAGAAAGTGAGGAGGTTCACAAAGAATAATAAAGACACGTCAAAAGAATATAAGAGCTAGCCTGTAGCAACTTCCCCTGGAAGGTTCTGGGACAGTTTGAACATCAAAATAAATTGTGATAGTGAAGAATTATAGCTTATTGAAGGAAAGCAGAGTCCACTGACTTAACTAAATGAGCAGAAGGGAAAGCTCTTCCTTACATTAGAAAGTCAGCAAATAAATGTAGCAGGAATATGAAGTTAGAAAACTTCCACTATGGCAGGCAAAATAGGGAACATGTCTGTAGAGAGTAAGCCCTTTTAAACTAGTTGTAGGACCTCAATGAGCTTTTTGACTGACCTTTTAGAGGCAAAGTATTATATCTGAATTTTGCAGCAATGATTATATAAACCTAGACAGAGACACATATCACTATTTAATAGAACTGTGTTTAAAGCCTGCCCTTCAGGATGATGTGTTGGGTGTGGAATAGGGTCTCTTCACTGACAGTAACACTGGTGAGTTCACTCTATGTCCAAACTGATCTCTAAAGCTGAAGACAAGCAGAGAAGGCCCTCTTTAGCCTAGCCAAGCCCACTGGGTTGAAGCAAAGCATCTCTTAGTACCTCCTACAGTGTTTTGTGTGGTGCACTGTACATGAAGAGACTTAATAAATGTTTGTTAAATAAATGGATGAACAAATGAATGGCTAATGAAAGGGATAAATCTTAAATTAGCCATCAAGAAAACTTAGAAAAATATACCTGTTTCATAATTATAATCTAATTTTACTCCAATAGTAAAATTTATTGTTTTGAAAAAAAAATTACTCTTTTGTAGCTTAAAGACATTTATGAGTCTTTGTATTCCTGTTCTTCAGTTCTAACTTCCCTTGCATTTATGAATGACAGAGAGCATGCTCCATGAAACACAACCTTTCTAAATGTTTCCTGAGTTTGAACATTATGTTGCTTTGTGATTCCCTCCACTTGGGATTCCAAATGTCCCCAAGTGGATTTGCTGGGGATCTTGGGTAGCTGGAGAACTGAGAGGACAAGGCACACACATACTATACATGAGCAGACATACACCAGCAACGTAAATAGACTCCTAACCAGAAACAGCTGTGCAGAACTATTTAGTGAAAGGTTGAGTAGCTGAAACCAGCAGGACTGGGTGGGAATGAGTTCAAACGTGCCCCATGAGGCCTTCCTAAGACTTTGCAGGAGGGCAAGAACAAGGTCTGGGAAGTGGGGAAATGGAATGGCTCATCCTGTCCTCAGTGTCTCAGTCCCTGCTGACTCCCCACTTCTGCTCACCCTTGCAAAATTACATGATTTTATTTATGTAACATTCAGGCAGAGAGCAGCCTGGAGCACTCTGGGGGTATTAACCAAGAAGAAATACAAATCAGATTTGACCAAAGAAAAAAGAAACCACAGACATCTGCAAGGGAATAACAAGGATATCATATACTACTTTACCTGGCCTCTTTCCGGCTCAGGAAAGGCAATGAATAAATGATAAAATTTATAGTGCATGGAAGGTTGGGAGGTAAGACTTGCAGCCTTCAGTTGAGTTCCTGGTATGAATATAATGTTTATATTCCCCCCAAGTCCCTTGTTTCCAAAGAATCTGGTCCATCACTAGAGCCTCTTCAGTCTGCTTTGAGTTCTGAAGTGGGGTAGTAGCAAACGCATGTCTTTATTTTGAATGGGAGAAATTTACATTATTTTTAGTTAAAATTATCTCTTTAGAGGAACAACATTCAGTGGAATCACAGATTTCTAGAACTAGAAGGACCATAGAAATCATATACTCTAGTCTCTTACATAGAGAAAACAGAAATGTGGAAGGAAGGGGGAATTTTCCCAAATATTTCAAAAAGGCTAAACAGAATTGTCCCTGAAAACAAAAGATAAAACTTGCAATTCCACCTTAAAATGATCAGGTGGTGCACATCACCATCTATGTAACTGTATCTTCTTTTGTTCTTGTACTCCTTGGTTTTCATCCAGAAATAATCTGCTTGATCACTTATCTTAGTCACCTGGTTGGTACACCTGAGCCAAATTCAATTCCTGTTGAGCAGCCATAGGAAGCACTTGTCTATTCTGTCCAATTGCCTCAGTTTTGTCAGGACTCTGTGAATTGGACAAGAAGGATTCCAGCAAAGTTTTGAACAATGGTGGCATTGTTGGGAGAGCCATGGAATTCTCAAAGCACATGAATTGTGTCTGTGTGTTATGGTGGTTTAACTTTAGAGTTTGAATCTTGGCACTGCCACTTTATAGCAGAGTGAATTTGGACATAATCCTTACTGCCTACCTCATGGGGTTAAATTAGATAATATGTGTAAAACACTTAGTATAGTTTGTAATATACTATAATAACCACCATTTATTTAAAATGCAGAAATGCTATTTATCATGTTTCTAAAATATATCTAAGCCAGTATTTGGTAATTTTTGAACACCAATATGCTTGGGAGCTTGTCCTGTGTCATCCAAACCTGGAGGACAGGAGACATGTGGTCTCATGGTCCCCATGGCCCTGACTGGCAGCTCGGGAATGACCCTGTGTGTGCAGGTCACCCTAGATCATCCAGCCCCCAATTCACTTCCTGATTGCAGGTGTAAAAACAAGTCCATGAAATATCAATGAGCTGTCCTAGTCTAGAACAGCTCAGCTAACCCAGAAAATTGTGAGTTAAATAAATGGTTGTTGATGTAAGTTAATACTTTTGAGATCATTTGTTATGCAGTTCAAACTAACTGATACAGTATCTCTCTGTGATTATGCCCCAAATGAATGTGAGATAATAAAGAAGATGCCAAGGACCTTCCCTTAGCAAGAGAGGATGATTTTTGAGAGTTATGCCCACCCTCTCCCTTGGCCCCTTCTTTTCTGGCATAGAGTGCAATCTGTGACCCCAGAATAGAGACTTCTTGTTGGGTATGGTGGGACCAGGGTACGACCTGGCCTCATTAACACCATGCTCTAACTTGCTGAGCCCATCAGCCTGTCTCTGTTCTCCTAGAAAATTTTACCACCCACTGTCTCCCAGACTACAGCACCCCACCCATTAGACTTCCCTAAGAACCAAAGACCCATGCAAACACATAGTGGAAATGCCTGGCAATGAAACTTGGCAATGACACTTGCTTTCCAGCATTCTGTGTTGGGGTTCTGTGAAAGCAGAAATGCCACTATGGAGTCACAGGTGCCAGGAAGGCCTTTCCCCTGGCTACAGCGTTCTCCTGTGAGGGTGTTTCTAGAAAGAAAAACTCCACCTACTCCAGAAGCTCAATCTCACCTCAGTCCTCTCTGGGGAAAAGTTCTTACTCATCGTCATTTTAATGTATTTTCTTTATCTCAATCCCTGGCCATATCAGGTGCCAATTTCACTAGCATCTGATATTTCAAAGAAAAAGATCTATTGATTTGAACATGTTAGTCATACCCTCCAATCCTATTCTTTTTACCAATACGTCAGGGTAAAGGGAGAATGAAAAATCATGTCCTCAGGTCAGTTTTACATGGTTTAATTCATTGTTGCTCCACCTACTTGTCCTTGTTTCCCATGGGATCCTGAGCTTTGGGGCTCTTAAAGGAAATGGGATATTTCAGAGGGTGCTGGGCAACTGCCCCAGGACCCACCTTCTTTACCCTAACATGTTCATGCCTCACTAAACTTGTCTCCAAATTTCAATCCGGTACACTGGCTGCCGTTCGACAAGCCTGCCGACTGCCTGTTTTCCCACCTGATTTTACTCTCTATTTATTCATCTCCGACTTCAGTGTTCCTCCCCCACAGGTGAGAAGCCACTGGTCTTGTCCTCAGTCTCATAGAGCATTATCCCCGCTCGACCAGCCTCTTCCCCCTCCAAACTTGTGGTACCCTGGTGACAATTCCTACAGTCTAGTCCCCAAATCAGTCTACTTTCTTCAAAATCAATGTCTCTAAAGTATTACTAATGCTCAAATTACACCATTAGAGAATACTTTCCTTAAGTCAGCATTCAGAAAAGTTTTTCTCTTAAGGGCCAGATAGTAAATATTTTAGGTGATGAATGCCACATGTGGTCTCTGTCACATCGTCTTTGTTTTCCTTTTAATTTTTTTAGACAGTTAAAAATATAAACACCATTCTTTGCTGAGGACTCTACATAAACAGGGATGAGCTGTCATACATAACTCAGGTATGAGATGAGTTTGGCTTGTGGTCTATGGTTTGTCAACCCCTCCTTTAAATTAAAGTAGAGTCTATTCTTAAAACATAAATATGCCTTAAAATGGTGAGTAATTAACAACTCAGTGTGAATTAGTTCATTCTCCTTCTTTCTAGTCCCAACTAGATGGAACCAGGTTTTGAAGAAGCAATGAGAGAAACAGGGATGGTGCAGGCCAATCTGGCTGTAGGTCAACAAGAAGAATAGAAATCCTGGAAGGCTTTGGGCAAGGAGAGGAGAAAAGGACACTGAGTCAAAGTGTTCTACCATGTGCTGATGGTTGTGGCTAGGGATGATATTCAAAATATGTAACAACTGGTAAGGCACAGGCACTGACAAAAGAAAGAAGACATCAGGCAGCCTTTGTGCTATTCCCAAGTGCAACAGCTATGTGGACCTGCAAGGCATGGCTGTCCTCCTCCTTTGGGGTGTGAATATGTATCACTAATAAACTTCTGTCTTATCTTATCTTCCCAGTGTTGGGTATTATGTGTTCAGCCACTGCATCATATTCTCCCTCACTAATGAGGTGAACAGAAAAGGGTGTCTGGATCTTATGGACCATGAGTATTAACCAACCAGTAAAGAAGTATCTCGCCCTGGCTGGCATAGCTCAGTGGATTGAGCGCGGGCTGCGAACCAGGCATTGCAGGTTTGATTCCCAGTCAGGACACATGCCTAGGTTGCAGGCCATGTCCCCCAGCAACCGCACATTGATGTTTCTCTCTCTCTCTCTCCCTCTCCCTTCCCTCTCTAAAAATAAATAAATAAAATCTTTAAAAAAAAAAAGAAGTATCTCAATTTTAACAACCAGTTTAGCTGCATTTGAACATCTGGTAGGGTTGTTATATAAGTTGAAGTTCCTGCTGATCCTTTCCTCTAGATTTTTCTTGTTGGACAATGCCACTCTTCAATTTGGGAGCCTAAATTGACCTCAGTACTTTAGAGGTGGCCTGGCCAGAATAGATGAGAGAGACTACTGTTTTTTTTCAAAAGTGCCCTGTTCTAGACATCTCTGAAAGGAAAAAAAAAAAAAAACTGTTAGACTCTCAACAAACTATGACAACATTTCTTCAGTTATTGGGAAAGAGAAAAAAATAATGTGGAAACAGACAGTAAGGTCATCGTGGAATCTCAGGACCAGCAAGGATCTCACAAGTCATCTAGTACAGTCCCTTTATTACACAAATGAAGACACTTACATCCAGGGAGGGGAAGTGATTTGCACAAGATTACAGTGGCATAGACATACTGGAGAGAGAAATAGCAAGGAGAAAACAGAAAGAGAGAGGGCAGGCATGACAAAGCAGGATGGGTCAGTTTTAGGTGGTTTATGTTCACCCAGGAATTGGTAAGTGAAATGAGAGCCCCTCAAAGAGGAAACTTGCCAACTGCTTGGCTTCTGTCACCCAGAAGTAATTATTTCAGTAAAAACAAATGGAAATTGTAAACGAAAGACATTGATATCATTGCCATTATTAGTCAAATTTCCAGAAGCACTTATGTTAACCTACTTGACATTATTACCTGTTTGGTGAGATAAAGAAGGATACAACTTCTTGATATTCCTAACCTCCGACATTGTACATTTTGTGACTTTCCCAAAGTCACACATTGGAAAGATTCTGACTCCAAGTTTCCCATAAGGTTAATGACCTCTTTCAAAGAGGGGAAACTTAAGCCCTGCTGAATGGATCTCACTCTTTTAGAGCAGTAAATTTCTCTGTTATAGTGAAATTCAGAGTTTTTTTTTTTACTAGAAGTAGATGCTGGATTCCAAGTCAAAGAAGGCATTATAAAGAGTGCTTCTGACAAAGAATTGGAAGAGGTGAAGTTTGGCCAAGGGTTTGGTATTGACCAGCTGTGATCTTTGACACATTGAGCCTCTCAATGTGAAATAAGGAGCTTGGATCAGTTGTCCTCGGAAATGCCATGTAGCCCTGCCATCCTGAGGTAATGGTGAGATGGACTTCCCTTCTCAGCCAGGTGGTGCATGCATGTGAACTCACAGGGAAGCACTCACAGGCAGGCCCTGGGTGGAGATCTCTTGCAAGGGACATCAGAAAAACTTGTCAAGAGTCTTGCTTCCCTGAGAAGTTGCAATGAGTGACCAGGGTGAACTGTGGACACATTTTTCTTTGGAATTTTTCAAAAAATGAACTATATTCTACCTTTAAGACTTGGGGGCAAAACCCAAAACATTTAATTACACATTCTATGGGCAAAACTAGTGGGGAAAATAAACACTTCCTATTTATTACTTTATGATGGAGAGACCTGACAAATACTACTTCAGTTAGTTGGCATCTAGGTTAACATCAAGAGTGGTAAATCCTATTGATTGTGAGTACCTTTGATATGAAAATGGAACTTTAGCTCTGTGGTTTTTCTTCCAAAACCCATAACCCCAGCCCCAACCATGAGAAAATCATCAGAGAGATCCCAATTGAAGGACATTTTACAAAATTCCTAATCAGTGCCCTTGAAAACTGTCAAGGCCATCAAGAACAAGGAAAGTCTGACAAACTGTTAGAGTCAAGAGGAGCTGAAGGAAACATGACAACTAAATGTGAAGTGGTATCTTGGGTGGAATCCTGAAAAATAAAAAAGACTTTACATAAAACTAAGGAAATTTGAACAAAGTATGGATGGACTTTTATTAACAATAATGCAGCAATATTGGCTCATTAATTGTGACAAATATACCTTACTAATATTGAAATGTCAAGAAGAGGGAAAACTGTGTGGGTTATTGACAATTCTCCATACTGTCTTTGTACCTTTGCTATATATCCCAAACTATACTCAAATAAAAAGTTTATTTAAAAAAATAAAGAACAATCTGTTTTTTATGTTTCAATTTGTATTTTTTTTAAGAGAAACTAGATTGTAGAAGATTGGAAAGAATTAAAAAGTGGAAGGACAAACCTCTCTGGAGCTACACAGAACTGGAGAGGAACTCAGTAGCTGAGACTTTTACTATGTCCCCTTTTGTCCATTTTGATTATTGTTTCATGGAAATATTTTATCTATATTACAGAAAATGATTACACCAAATTTAATATAATTACTATAATTAAATATATTAAATATTTAATATTTAGTGTTATTAAAATAATAGAGACCTCCAATAAAAATTATTTCCACAATGGCCCAAAGAGAGAGATTGAGTTTGGGAGCTCCCTACAAACCTGTGACCGTGAACCTAACCACAAGTCAGATGTGTCCATATGGCGTGTGCTTCATGCAAAAGGAAATCAACATGTGGATCCAGATGCCAGAGAAGGTAATCGAGCTGCAGAGAGTTACTGAGATTAAGACATATAGGCCTCAGCATCTGGAGAAGGGAGTTAAGGGACTGAGGGGACAGGAACAACGAGATGTTTAAACAGCCAGAGAAAGGACAGTGCAGCTGGCCCATATGGTCTTTGCCTGTTTTTAAGCTTCTTTATGCTCCTGTCCCCAGGAAGTAATCAGAAATAAGAACTTGGATGCAGGGAAGAAAATGCCCTAAATCTCTGCCTACCCTTTAACCCAGGCTCTGGGAGGCACTAAGGAAGTTTCAAGGACTTCTTTTGTTTATTGTTTTAGGTTTACATAAATATTTTTGTAATATTTTTGCATTATTATTCCTTTTGTTGAACTAGCTTTCTGATACTTTCCATGCTCTAGCCTTAGTTTGAATAATTCTGTGGACATAGTCATATTTCTTTCATTATCCATGCTATATTTGTGGGTCGTCATTAATTAAGCACTCAACTACATCTAAGTACTTTCCTATATTGTTCTCTAAAGAAAGCAAAGTGTGAGTCTTGTGCTCTTTGTGTAATCAGCACACTCCTAAAGGATCAATCAAGCTCTTGTCTGTCATATACATCCTGCCCCCAACTCAGAGTTGGATCAACTATTTCATGGTTTTAGACCAACCTTCTACTGATCTGTTTTTCAACTTCTGTGCCCATGTTGTCTTTCTTAGCTGAGGGATCCGTATCATTTATTGTCCCAAACAGAGGCACTTTTGAGAGTGAAATGCAGTGGTATTAATGATACTGTGGGGCATCTGTCATAAACTGGGACTGTCCCAGGGCAAATACCTCTGTCCCAGGGGTGTAAGTTTGGGTCCACCTGTGATATTTGCCATGTTATTAGGAAGAGTACAAAGGGAGGTCTGCATATCATATCTAAATATTTAAAGTTTATGCATGAAACTAACAAAGTATTAAATAAATATATACTATCTTCTTGCCCTGAACAATAGGTCTTTTAATGACAATACCCATGTTCATTCCCTTAAATATCTTTTTCCAATTAATTGACAAATCCACAAGAAAATACCTATATTCTGTTTGTGTGTGTGTGTGTGTGTGCGCATGTGTTCACTCATAGGTAGGTGGGGTAGGGTGAGAGGAAGCAGGGGACTCTTTTATCCCCTACCAGAGGCTTTGCTGACTGCTTCCCTTTTGCTCTTCTTCAATCTCCACCATTCAGATACTTCCAGAAGATTCCAAATGCATTTCTACTTTCTCTACTCAGTCTAAGCTGGGTAAACTCTGTTTACAAGGTATCCTAACCTACCAGCCTCACCAGCACAGGTCTTTTAAGGTCTCCAAAGAACACTGAGACTTGAAAGGCCAGGTTTAGATGCTCCAGACTCTTCAGGGTTCATCACCACAATATTGTGGCCCTCAGCCCTAGCACCTTGCCCCAGCTCCTGGATTACCCTCTTTCTGTTTCCTGCCCAGGTTTCTTCCCACACCTCGCAGACATATGTGTATACACTCAAGCTCATAGTTTCAAGCTCTGTTCCTGCTTTCCAGAAATAGCAGACCATTACCCTGAGTGAGAGGCATGGTTTTCCCTTGAGAAGGGAATTCTGGAGCTCCATGTATACAGAATATGGTCAAAAGGTGGAGGTGGAGCATGAGCTCCCACAATCTTGCAGAATCCTCATGCTTTGGAAAGAAGCATGGCTAGAGAAGGGCTACAGTGGTGCCCTCTAAAGTGTGGGGTTGCCTCAGTTGTGTTGTGGACTTAATTTTGTTTTCCCAACTTCATTCAAAATAGGTTTAAGCTCTCATCATCAATGTATATTTGGAGACAGTCCTTTAAGGAGGTAATTCAGGTTCAGTGAGGTTATAAGGGTGGGGTCATAACCTGATGGGTCTGGTGTTCTCACAAGATTCTTTCTCTCTCTGTCTCTCTCCATGCTCAGGAGAAAAGGTCGTGTGAGGACACAGTGAAAAGATGGCCATTACAAACTGAGGAGAGAGGTTTTATAAGAACCCAACCCTGCTGGCACCTTTATTTTGGACTTCCAACCTCTAGAACTATGAGAAAACAAATTTCTGTTGTTTAAGCACACATTCTGTGATATTTCACTTTGACAGCATGACTAAACAAATATACCTGGGAAAAGTGCAATGCTGTGCATAGTCACCCCAACCTTAGACATGTTTTCTGCCTTCCAAATGTTATGAAGAGAAGGACTTAGATTAATAAAAGGGGGTTAGAAGGTGGATGAAAGAAAGCTGATGGATTCAGAGCATGGTGCATTACCAGGAACATTAGGGCCTGTGGGTTACTGTTCCTCCATTCTCACATTCATTTAGCAAGATTACATTGAATTCCCACTTGTGTCAGACATTGTGCTAGGCATTAGAAATGCAGTTTGAATAAGATAGTAAAGGTCTTGCTTTCAACGGGATGTTGGTGGTATCAGGATAGCCCTTTAAATCTTAAATAGATAGATGAACAACACCCTTTTGGAAAACCTTGGCCCACGAATTTCCTCAACTTCACTCTCCATATGTTCCTCATCTCAGAGGGTGACCCAAAAGAAGGGGGGTCCCTCTGTTGTCTTGGTGATCATCTCTCCTCTGACACTTCTGGCAACTGGAGGAGGGTGTGTATGATAAACCCTTATAGTATCTGAGTTCAGCTGGATCCCAGATGTGGAAGCCAACTTGGATTAGGAGGTCGCCAAGAGGTGAGTTTAAGCGGGAGCTGTAATTCCCCACTCTATTTATGAAAAGGTCCAGTCAGTGCAGTGAATTCAGAGTTTCAATCCTTTACCTCTCAAAAAGTTACTGAACTAGAAATTTCCTGGACTCCCAATCAACTTAATCCACCTGGGATTACCAACACTTTTCACCACCATATGAGGGCTATCTGAACACTTTCTTGCTTTTATTCAGAAAGAAAAATGGGACTTCCTTACTGCTATTACCCCATGCCCCATTTCCACCCCATCTGTAAGCTGAGCATGTTGCTGACTTCTCAAGCTCAGCTCAGCATTTCGCCAATGACATCTTTTGGAGTCAAGATTTCAGATAATAGGTGATTCTCCAGGTTTTGAAATGAAGTTGATCTGATTAGCACTGCTCATTTAAACTTTTTAAAAGGGACTTGTTTATTTTATCAGGGAGGAATTTTATTTATTTTCTGCCATCTCACCTTTTTATTGTCAGTTCTTTTCAAAGCTATAAAGCCGGCCAAGGTACACACACTGTGCCTCCTTGCAGAACCAAAAGAAGGATAACAACAAGTTTAAAAACAAAACCCAACCAGAACTGCCAGAAAATCAAGCTGTATGGAAGTCTGACAACCAAGGAGTTAAAGAAGAAACATTCATTTAGACCCATAGGAGGGGTTGAGACAGGCAGCCAGGTGGAGAGGACTCTTGGCAAGGCAGCAGTTGGTGGAATGGGTGGTCCTACATTTGCATGCAGATAAACTGGGAGGAACAACTGGGAAGCAAGGCAGACTGCACAACCCAAGGTTCCAGTGCGGGGAAATAAACTTTCAAAACTTCTGACTGAAAAAACCTGTGAAGGTTGAGGTAGTGGGAGAAACTCTCAGCCTCACAGGAGAGCTCACTGGAGAGGCCCACAGGGTCCTAGAATGTACACAAGCCCATCCACCTGGAAATTGTCACCAGAAGGACCCCATTTGCTTATGGGTAGTGGGAGAAGCAACTGAAAGCCGGCAGAGAGCTGACCAAGTGGCACTGTTCCCTCTTGGACCACTCCCCCACATACAGCACCAAACACAGAGACCTGGATGGCCCTACCCTGGCGAATACCTAAGATTCTGCCCCTCACTATGTAACAGGGCAGAACAGAAAATGGCCCAAATGAAAGAACAGATCAAAGCTCCAGAAAAAAATACAACTAAGCAGTGAAGAGATAGCAAACCTATCAGATGCACAGTTCAAAACACTGGTAATCAGGATACTCACAGAATTGGTTGAGTATGGTTGCAAAACAAAGGAAAAAGTGAAGGCTATGAAAAGTGAAATAAAGGAAAATGTACAGGGAATCCACAGTGATGGGAAGGAAACTGGGACTCAAATCAACAGTTTGGTCCAGGAAGAAGAAATAAACATTCAACCAGAACAGAATGAAGAAACAAGAATTCAAAAAAAATGAGGACAGGCTTAGGAACCTCTAGGACAACTTTAAATGTTCCAACATCTGAATCATAGGGGTGCCAGAAGGAGAAGAGGAAGAGCAAGAAACTGAAAACTTATTTGAAAACATAATGAAGGGGAACTTCCCCAATCTGGCAAAGGAAATAGCCTTCCAGAAAGTCCAGGGAGCTCAGAGAGTCCCAAAGAAGATGGACCCAAGGAAGCACACACCAAGGCACATCATAATTACATCACCCAAGATTAAAGATAATGAGAGAATCTCATTTGGAGATCTCCAAATGGAGATCACAAGGAGGGTTGTCAGTCGGGGAGGGTGAGAGAGAGAAAGGGGGAAAAGGTACAGGGAATAAGTAGCATAAATGGTAGGTTGAAAATAGACAGGGGGACATTAAGAATAGCATAGGAAATGTAGAAGCCAAAGAACGTATATGTATGACCCATGGACAAGAACTAAAGAGGGGGAATGTGGGTGGGAGGGGATGTGCAGGGCAGAGAGGAATAAAGAGAGGAAACTGGTACAACTGTAATAGCATACTCAATAAAATATATTTAAAAAGAAAGAAAAGAAACCTATAAAAGCACCAGTTGGCCTCATATCAGAACATGCCTATGGGTTTTTATGGTTTATAGAAATTAAAGGAAAAAGAACTTAAAAACTTCCAACTGGAACATGCCAGTGAATGAATGAAAGAATAATATGTTCAACTGCTACCTTGATGATTACACTAGCTTTTAAAAGGTTCTGAGTATTGCTTTGAACTTCCCCAGTTGTCTCTTTGGAAATTTTAAGCTAGTAACTCTCCAAATTAAAATGACGTTTAAAAGAAAAATACTCAAAGATACTAAAAAATACTCATATTTTGACAACCAGCTTTAACTGGAAGGGTGAGAAATATGGTTCTGACTGCTGTGGTCAGTCACTTGTGTTCATTCTTATTCAGTCTGTCTGTCTGTCTTCCTCAGTTCTTGGGGTCTATCAAATTACAGTCTCCTTTCAATACTGAAAGGATTAGTGTAAAAGAGCTATGCAAACAAAGCAAATTCTGCTTCTGAAATGGAGGAAGCAATTGAAGGGAGTTAATATATCAGTTTTCTGGACTAAAAAGACCTCTTCTGTTTTTCCCAGGAGACTTTCACACACCTGTGCCTATCATTGCTGCCCCTTTTCACAGCTGCTCTACAGGACCTACAAAGGTCCCTTGAATATTCTTGGAGAGTCTTAGGCCCCAGCATTTGGTCTTAAATTTTTGGAGGCCTCCATCCAAGATCCCACCCTCAAATCTCATCTTCACCCAGTCTCTGGTTTTAAAATTAGCCCATTTCCCAGAGTGCTCAGCCTGGTCTCCCTGGCTCTTCACTCATTTATTAGATTGAGTTCCTGGTGAGTAATGCACAAACAGGGCAGAAGAAGACATCACACCAAACAGGCTACCATGTTTCTCCAGACTTCCAAAGAGGTCACAGAACAACACAAGTATCCAATGACCAGGAACTGCAATTTCCAACATATCGCCATGTTGTGACTTAGCTAGGGGATTCTGGCCCCATGTCTTTTTTCCAACCTATCAACATCTCTGGAGAGTTCTCCTTAATGAACGCCTCACAGAAGAACCAAAGAGAAAAAGGAGAGTGTAGGTCTCTTATTATTTAAATGTGCTCACCCTCAAACTTTATGGCACGTATCATTGTGGGTAATCTACTCAAGCAACAAGAATGAACATGTGCTGTAGGCACCAGCGAAGCAGGAAATAGAAAATACAAAAGTTTATCTCTAATGGACTTTTGTAAAATTTTGCAATCAAAATATCTAAGGGAAAAAACTTTTCCTTTCAGTGAAACTTGTAATTCTTGTCTTTTATTTTTTTATTATTAAATTTTTTTTAGTATTCTTTTTAAAAAAATTATTTTATTGTTGTTCAAGTACAGCTGTCTGCATTTACCCCCCTCCACTCCCTCACCAACCATCCTCACCTCCCTCCCCTGATTCCACCCTGCCTTGGTTTTATCTATGTGTCCTTTATAGTTGTTCCTGAAAACCCTTTTCCCCTTCCCTCCATTATCCCCTCCCACCTCCCTTCTGGTTACTGTCAGATTGTTCTTAATTTCAGTGCCTCTGGTTATATTTTGCTTGGTTGTTTGTTTTGTTGATTAGGTTCCACTTAAAGGTGAGATCATATGGTATTTGTCTTTTTAATTTTGGTGTTGTTTACTTTGAATGTCACCTTATTTATTTATTTATTTTTTTACATGCTTAGGATCTCTTAGTATTTTACTCTGACCTCACGGATCATGGAAACAACACAAGATTGGGACTCATTACAGAGAAGGGAGTAGAGCCTATGTGTCTTAGCTGGTTGCATGATCTTGGTCGAATTGCATGGACCTTAGTTTCTTTATGAGTCAAACAAAAATTGATTTCAATGTTTAGTTCTAAACGTCCATGATACAATAACATTACAGTAATTTGCATTCCTATACACAAACCACCTGAGGTTTAAAAGTCACAGTCAAGTGATTATTGCCATCATGGCTGGAAGCCTCGGAAGCCATAGCTGCCCATAGTGCAGAGTAGAAGCTTTGACATGTGCTTTTGAATGGCTGCTCCTTTGGGACATGGCATGACTTTGTAGATTGAAGTGAAAAAAAGAATGCACCCTCCATGAAACAAAGGATTCTTTAGGGTCTGGATGATCAAGTCAAACTGTAAGCCCAGAAGAGACTGCCATGTTCCAGTGAAAGAGGCTGATGAGAAACAGATGCTGGGTCCATCGTTGTACAGTTCCTAGGGATTGCTCAGCTCCTGCTCAGCTCAGTGGTCTGCTCTGCCCATAATTAAGAAAATGGAAGGGACCTTTCCTGGCTTCATTTCCAGACCTAGTCGATCCACTCTCTGGAAAGTCCTGATCAGAGCCCCCTGCCCAGTGACCTCTTGGGGAATGTTGTAAATCCTATCCAGTAGGTAATCTTTAAGGAGCCTTCAGGCTTTGGAGCCTTGTGACTCAAAACCTGGGGCCATAGGGATCAACGTGAGAAGGCTAATTTCTAGGGAATTAGCCACAGCCCTACGTGCAACCCCAATGTCTTTCAGTCATCAGCTCTGCCTGGTCTGGGGGAGTAGGGTATTCAAAGTCAATGCAAGCAACAGTGAAAAACCAGCAACTTCACAGAACTGACAGTGTGTGTGGTTTGAGAGGAGGAATAAGCAGTTTCTCCAGAGATAATCCAAGAAGGCTTCTTAGAGTAGGTGGAAGCCTGGGAGTGTTTTAAAGAGGTGGGGAGAAAGGCAGTTTGGTAGACCGGAGATTAAAGAGAAAGCTTTCCACAGCAAAACCAAGCTGATTAGCTGTCTGAATGCTAGAGGTTTTGAACAATGTGCACCTATTCAGTGGGTGGTCTGCCCTGTTGTGCAAATTTCCCACAGACCCCAGAGAGTAGTGGGCTGTGCTGCTCAGGCTGGGCTGCTGTTATTGTGCTGTCCTTTGGCCTAGGACAGTTGGCAGTCAGAGGCTTCAGCCTGACAAGGAATCAAGGATGAGATGAAGAGAAAAAAGTGGTGATGGGCTTGGAGGACAGTGACAGATAGCTTGGGCCAGGCTGGTTGTCCGCTAATATGCCTTCATTGTCCACTAATATGCCCTTCTTCTCTCTCTATCCTTTCAAGACCTTCCGGATGTTTTGAATCACTTTTCCTTCCCTAAAGTTGGCTTTGCTTCTGCTTGAGGGGGAGGGGGGGATATTTACCCTGCAGCCCTTTCCCTCCTCCCCTCTTCTTCCTCAGGGGTGGAGAAGCTCTCTATTTCCAAGCAAAAGGCGGGGTTAGATGGTTCACACATCCCCTTCCCAGCAAAAAGCAGTTCTTAGCAGAAGGAAGTGAGAGGCTTTTGCCTTTTTCCTGGTAGGAGGAATGTAGTCCTCACCACTTCTTCCCCCCACCCCTCTCCCCTACAGGCATCCTCCTCAATAAAATAGCTGTAACCCCCATTCCTGCAGAGAAGCTGCTCTTCCAGCTGTCAGTGGGGGAACAATGCCTCTTCGCCCCAGATCAGACATCTTTCCCAGCAAAGCACTGTTGTAGTTAGAGAAATTATTCACTCTCTTGCCAAGAAGCACTGGGACCACTAAATTAGGGATGACAACAGTGCAATACCAGTTACTGTTGCACTGAAAGGACTAATCAATGGGCCTGCACAGTCATCTTCCAGCACTGGTGCTTTTGTTAATCAGGTTTGTCATTCTATGATTCTGAGGATCATAAGGGAAAGGACCCAGATAAAGCACCACAAAGTAGCACCCTTTCATTTCATCAGTAACCTACATTTTTCAGACCACCCAAGTCTGAGGTAAAAATAGGATCCCAAAAGCAAATGCAGAACTTCTCCAGGAAATTACCCTTATATTTTGTAGAAATTTAAGCTCTCTTTCATATTTCTTCCAGGCAGTCCTGGGTTTCTGTCTCCTTTGGTGTCTCATCAGTAGCCTCAGAGCAGAGAATGTTTCATAATGTGCTGTGTAGGCTGGCCCTCTGGGCTACTGTGTAACATCTGGTGCTTTTATTCTCTCCCACTCTGGCTCATTTGGGATGATGACTCCCATTGTTCCTGAAACTGTCATTGATGGCTGCTGAAGGCATTCAGTTCCTGCCAGTGTCTAATGTCAAGGTCATTGATGTCTATGGTAGGGTATCCTCACCATTACTAATGAACATACTGGCACAATTCTGCAGATGCCCTGCATACTAATATTCCAGTCCTTTTATTTTTGCTTTGCTCTTTTAATGGTCCCACAAAATCAAAATGACTGGCATCAAGGAAAGACAATCTTGCCTTTCCTCTAGAATCAGTGAGCCATGTCCTGGGAGCAAACACATGTGCCCTGAGTCTATCCTTATTCCACGTTTTCTTGTGTAAATAAATACCCGGTAAACTCATCCCATCCGTCCTCCACACATGTTGCCTCTTCTGGATCCTAGTACCCAGATAGCTTCAATCCAAGCTGAGACTGATTCAGAATTTCTTTTTTTTTAAAAAAATATATTTTATGGATTATGCTATTACAGTTGTCCCATCCCCCCCTTTCACTACTCTCCACCCTGTACACCCCCTCCCATCCACATTCCCCCCTTTAGTTCATGTCCATGGGTCGTATGTATAAGTTCTTTGGCTTCTACATTTCCTATACTATTCTTACCCTCCCCCTTTCTATTTTCTACCTACCATTTATGCTACTTATTCTCTGTACCTTTTCCCCCTCTCTCCTCCTCCCACTGCCCTGTTGATAATCCTCCATGTGATTTCCATTTCTGTGTTGCTGTTCCTGTTCTAGTTGTTTGCTTAGTTTGTTTTTGTTTTAGGTATGCTTGTCAATAACTGTGAGTTTGCTGTCATTTTACTGTTCATATTTTTTATCTTCTTTTTCTTAGATAAGTCCCTTTAACATTTCATATAATAAGGGCTTCATGATGATGAACTCCTTTAACTTGACCTTATCTGAGAAGCACTTTATCTGCCCTTCTATTCTAAATGAAAGCTTTGCTGGATAGAGTAATCTGGGATGTAGGTCCTTGTCTATCATGACTTGGAATACTTCTTTCCAGCCTCTTCTTGCCTGTAAGGTCTCTTTTGAGAAATCAGCTGCCAATCTTGTGGAAACTCCTTTGTATGTAACTGTCTCCTTGTCTCTTGCTGCTTCTAGGATTCTCTCCTTATCTTTAATCTTGGGTAATGTAATTATGATGTGCCTTGGTATGTTCCTTCTTGGATCCAACTTCTTTGGGACTCTCTGAACTTTCTGGACTTCCTGGAAGTCTATTTCATTTGCCAGATTGTGGAAGTTCTCCTTCATTATTTGTTCAAATGACTTTTCTACTCATTGCTCTTCCTCTTCCCCTTCTGGCACCCCTATGATTCAGATTTTGTAATATTTAAAGTTGTCCCAGAGGTGCCTAAGCCTCTCCTCATTTTTTGGATTCTTGTTTCTTCATTCTTTTCTGGTTGGATGTTTCTTTCTTCCTACTGGTCCACACTGTTGATTTGAGTCCCAGTTTCCTTTCCATCACTATTGGTTCCCTGTACATTTTCCTTTATTTCACTTAGTGTAGGCTTCATTTTTTCATCTAATTTGTGACCAAATTCAACCAATTCTTTGAGCATCCTGATTACCAGTGTTTTGAACTGTGCATCTGATGGGTTGGCTATCTCTTCATTGCTTAGTTGTATTTTTTCTGGAGCTTTGACCTGTTCTTTCATTTTTGGCCTTTTTTTTTTTTTTTTTTGTCTTGATATACCTGTTATGTAGTGAGGGATGAAGCCTTGGGTGTTCACTAGGGCAGTGCAGCCCACATCACTGTGTTGTGACGCTGTATGTGGGGGAGGGGTCCAAGCGGGAACAGTAACGCTTATTCCGTTCTCTGCCAGATTTTAGTCACTTTCTCTGCTACCCACAAGCAAATTGGGCCCTTCTGGTGCTGATTCCTGGGTGGGTGGGCTTGTGTACATTCTAGGACCCCATGGGTCTCTCAAATGAACTCTCCTGTGAGACTGGGAGTTTCTTCCACTGCCTCAACCTTCACAGGTGTGTTCAGTCAGTGGTTTGAGGCTTTATTTCCCTGTGCAGGAGCCCTGGGTTGTGGTCTGTTTCACTCCCCAGCTGTTTCTCCTGGTTTATCTGCATGTGAATGTGGGACTGCCTAGTCCACAATCCGCCGCCTGGCTGGGTCCACCAGCCGCCACCTCTCCCACGCTGGTCCTCCAGCCACCTCTTTGCCATGAGTCCTCTCTGCCTGGCCAGTCTCTGCCTCTCCTGCCGGTCTGGATAAATATTTCTTATTTAACTCCTTGGTTGTCGGACTTCCATACAGTTCGGGTTTCTGTCAGTTCTGGTTGTTTTTTGTTTTTAAATTGTTATTGTCCTTCTTTTGGTTGTGTGAGGAGCACAGTGTGTCTGCCTATGCCTCCATCTTGGCTGGAACATCTGATTCAGAATTTCTATGACTGTGGTAGTTAAAAAAATTAGGGTTTGTATCCTGGATCTACCATTTACTAGCTCTGAGCCTTAGTTTCCTTATCTGCAAAATATGGACAATAATTCCTATATCACAAGACTGTGTTAAAGGCAATGATAATAACTTATCAATACTTAATCTAGTGCATAGAGTATCATAAATAAAGTTGACTATTATAATTAATAATTGTTCATTTTTTGTTAAAGAAGAAGGAGCTGAGGTTGAGATGATGGCTGTGACTTGTCCAAGACTGCACATTCAGTAAGTTCCAAAGGCATCTGAATAGTTCAGTCTTCTTAAATAACAACATCTTTCCGTAGTTTCACAGGTCAGCTCTTACCAGAACTGAGTTTGCTTGGTAGTTTTTCTTATTTATGGTCACTGATAAGCAGCCCATGCTGGGAGGACTCAGTAGACAAAACTAAGGGAAGGCAAGGAAAGAGATGAAGAGGCATCTGCTTCCAAGATGGCGCACTGACCTGGCTGTGTGCTGGAGGCCTCAGTTCCTTGCTGCGTAGAGGTGTAGGGCCAGACATGGCAGCTGGTGTCCCCCAGAGGAAGTGACCAAGAGAGAGGTCCAGCATGATGCTGCAATGCCTTTCA
Source organism: Tonatia bakeri (assembly GCA_004024845.1). Classification (NCBI taxonomy): domain Eukaryota; kingdom Metazoa; phylum Chordata; class Mammalia; order Chiroptera; family Phyllostomidae; genus Tonatia; species Tonatia bakeri. Next base: position 40,480 of record PVIA01003574.1, on the reverse strand, counting down.
TGACCCAGTCTCAGAAGCCATGCACTGATATTTCTACCCTATTTTAATCTTTAGGAATCAGTTACTAAGTCTAGTTCACACTAAAAAAGAACGATTATTGAAGCAAGCATATGAAGAATTTGTGGATATATGTTAAAATATCACGTGCTCTATAAGTTCAAGCATTATTCATCTGTTTGAAATTCCACCATTAGTGAACCTAAGAGAGACAAGAAAATAACATTTTTATTTTGCAAACAGTTTAACTTTATGTCAGTTGTAAGTGTGTATGGAATGGCAGTGACCAGGAGGGGAGGCTCAGGTTCTGTTTTACACCCTGCCTTTGGCATGCCCTCAGCCTTGGACTTGTCACTTCCTCTGGGCCTTGGTCTGTTCCTTTATATAATGTAATGTATGGACTGGAAGATTTTTAAGTCTTTTTTGGCTCTGATATTCTTTACTATTATCTGTTAGATTTTAAAATTAATTTATGATTATCTCTCATGTCTACCTAACATATATGTACACATATATGTATGTGTATACTTATATGTATAGATGTTTAAAATGTTTTCATATGTGTCTCTATATTTCAAAAGCTTATTTAAATAAATCTTTTATGCCTCTTTAGTTTCAGAGGGAAGGTGAGGCTGTTTATGTTACAAGAACATATTTTATTTGCCTGCAGCAGCCAGAGCACAGCGTGCTATTTCTATAAATGGGGCATGATGGTGTTTTGTTATGAAATGCCTTTTGATGTAGGACAGCTACAGTCCAGTGACTTCCAAATATATTTCAGCCTACTATAAAGAACAACATGATAGATCTTCTAATGGCCATGGGGTCTCTGCACACATTTCCAGGAACTTAAAGCCATTTACTAAATCCAAACAGAGAAACATTGTTTTAATGGTGATAGATGAGTCCTCTGAGCTTTGAACAAGCCCTCCCTCCTCTTCCTCCTAGCCCTTCATGCCTGAAGACCAGCATGACTCACAGCTTGGGTCACAAATGAAGTGACATACATGAGAGTCTTTTCAAGACAAGACACAGATACTCCAAGTTGCTCTCCAGACAAACACTGACGATTCTTTGATTCCATGTCTAAAATATCCATTATTCCGAGAGTTTCTTTATTTCCTTCAAGAGCTACCCACCTTTTGAACAAAATGCTAGGAAAAATTTTTTTCAAGTAGAAGAGCATTATAGGAATTGAAGAAACTAAGAGTATCATTCTAAGAGCTTCTTTAGTCTCTAGGACTTCCCTGGTAGTTCCATCGTGCCCATACATCCCAGGGAACTGTTCACACAGGTCCAGGAGGGGGTCTTACTCCAGGCACTCATGGCAGTGGTGTTGGTAGTGCAGGGGGCTGGATTTGGTCAAATGTTCATCTGCAGGGAATGGACATATACTTGTGGTCGAAACATGCTATGGATACTGTGCAATGATTAGAAATTTATGTTATCTATTGCTGCCTAACAAATTACTCCAAATTAAGTATCTTAATACAACAAACATTATCATCTTGCAGACTCTGTGGATCGGGAGCCAGCATGGCCTCGCTGAGTCATTTGGCTCAGGGTCCCTGACAAGGGAGCAATCAAGTGTTGTCCAGAGCTGCAGTCGGTCATCTCAGGCCTCGACTAGACTGGGGTAAGGTTGGCTTCCAAACTCACTCACAAGGCTGTTGGCAGGATTTAGTTCCTCGTGCTATTGGACTGAGAGGGCTTTAATTCCTTGCTGGGTGTTGGCTGGAGGCTTTTTCCAGCCCTTGCCATTGGGATTCAGTACAGGGCAACTCTCAACACTTTGGCCAGCTTCCCCCAGAGCAGGCAGAGTGAGAGAGCAAGAGAGGGAGACAGAGGCTTTTTGTAATTGAATCTCAAAAGTGACATCCTTTTGTCACATTGTGTTTATTAGGAGCCAGTCACTAAATCCAGCCCACACCCAAGGTGAGATGATTACACAAGAGCAGGAATACTAAGAGGCTAAAGCCACCGTAGGCGTTGCCTTACCACATGAAGTGACAAATTAAAGGACCACACAACATTAAATACAATAATTAACAGAAAAAGGTAAGAGTTAATATGAAGTCTGCAGCAGAATACAACTTGTATGAATTAAAACACAGAGGAAACAATGCTACATGTTTTACAAGGTGCAAACAAACCTAAGGGTAAATAACAATCACATCAAAATGTTTGCCTGTTGGGGATGGAAGATGGAGGAAAAATGAAAATTAATAACCATGTAAGTCCAGAGTAGTGCTTCATAGACACAAAAGCAAATGGTAAACTAAGAAATCAAGATCAAGTTCAACTCACAGCACCTCAGGTTTAAAAGAAAGGAAAAATAAAGTAACTACATATATTGGGTCTCCAATACTCAAGCCTTCACTGAAGGCTCTCACCAAGATCCATGTCTGTCAGAGTTCTCCACCCCAAGATCACACTGAATTGAAGTCTCCTCGGGGCTCAGAGACTTCTGCACAGTAAAAATGGCATCTGTGTTAGTGTGGCATAGCTTGGAGTCTGTAATAAGCTCTAAAATTAAGTGTGTGTATGATGCAAGCACAAGGCAACCAGCTGTCCCTAGGACCAAAGAAATTACTCGACACAGGACTTTTTGCTACATTTTCCCGGGACAGACCCAGGAATGCTGGGATGACTTCATCACTTATCACCCAGGAATCTTTTTTAAAATGCTAATTGCAACACTTTTACAGGCGATTCTGATTCATTGTGCTTCAGCAAGACCAGGAGTCTGGCAGCATCATAAGCTTCTCTAATGTAGATGATACAGAGATCACCCTTTGAGAAATACTATTGAGGAAAGACAGTTTTGAAAGGTACTGCTGGTAGCACTAGAGGTTGCAGCCATTCTCAAGTTTGTAGTCAGAAATCTTATAAGGCCACTTAAGGGTAATTCACCATTATCTGTCTGTAATCAAAGGCTTCTGGTTCATAGGTCACTGATTCTAGAACTTGTCTTCCATATAAGGCAGACACCAAAATCTAGGAGGCAAAGTTCAGAAAGAGGTCAGGATTGGAGTTTGGGGAGGAAGATTTCTCTGACTGGCTGTTACAAGAAACCACACCTCGTGGCTAGATTAGCCATCTACAGAAAAGGCTCTCCAGAGTCACCCACCCCACAGTGCAATCTGAGGAATGTGCTAATAAGATTAGAGTAAGAACCTATAGGTCTTCAGGAAGCAGTCTGTCTAAAATGTAATCCCTATAAAATATTTTCCGTATTTGGGAAATATAAAAGGTTACACAAGTGCATTGACAGGACAGAATATGATGAGGTAATGTTGAATGTCTCGTGGGATGTAGCTGAAGGAGGATGGGGAGTCTTGATGTCACAGGGAGGGGATCTGGAGTGGCTGAAGGTGGACTTAGGTAGATTCATCTTTAGGAGGAAGGCTGTGTCAGACCACAAGCATTTGTCAAATACTCTTAGTGACCAATCAATTTGTTCTTGTTCTATTTTCACATTCAGTAAGTAACCTTTTAATCTCCCTTTATCCTTTGTTCTCCAAATACAGACTGAATAACTTCTAAGTGAGAGGCACATGGAGTCTTAAGAGTTATTTGTGTCCTGGTCTTAATTTTTCTATTGGACATCAAGTTGATGAGGGTAGAGTCTAATTATCAAAAGACTAACGTAAACAAGGTATGTTGGTGGTTTCAGAAGTAATTTCTAATGATAAAGTTTGTCATGGTGTTAGTTTCTTCCTGAAGCTGATCCTGACACAAGAATTTAAGTACTGATAGTTTATTTGGGAGGTGATCCCAGGAAGCATATAGGAGAGTACTGAGTGAATGAGGGAAGGAAAAAAAACTGATAAAAGGCACATGTCAAGCCAGTTACCGTTCAGGGCAACTGGTGTGAGAGCCTGCTTGGGAACTCTTGGAGACGAATAGATTCTCTATTGTCCATGTGTGACATATGCTTCAGAGGTATTCCAAGCAAAGGGTGTTCATCTACACAATCTCCATTTGTCATTGGTTGAGGACTACTTCTTGGGAGGTGAAGTCTCAGACACTATCAGCCATCCTATATGAGATCTGAGCATGTTCTCATGGCTATGCAGAGAATCACAGATGTTTTCCATAAACAGCCTTGAGACTGTAAAGATGGATACCAAGAGGACATGGGTGGGCTATCAATAGCATCTGCTATAATAGTTCAGATTTGCTGCATGCTTACAGGATTCCATGCACAAGATTAAATGTGAATCATCTCATTTAATATCTGATTAATATCTCTCATTTCCCAAATCAGGAAACAGATGTAGAGTGAAAAGTGACTTACTCATGGTCATATAGTCAGCTAATGGAATAGCTGGGATTTGAACCATACAGTTGGTCTTTCAAATCCAAGCTTTTGGCCACTGCATTCTACTGAATCTTAGAAGAGTGTATATCCAGTTCAGGGAATAGAAATAGATTTCAAGATGTGGGTGTAAAAACCAGCTGCTTCACAAAGTGTGGATCAGATTTCAGCTTGGGATTCAGCACTCGTATCAAAGTGCAGATGTGTGGATGAAGTTCAAGAATCGTCAAGAGTCCTGTTGGCTGGAATATAAATCACAGTTAGTTGAGGGCAAGCAAGACTGGGGAATTTTGAATGCCAAGTTAAGGCATTTGCACACAGTGGCTGGGCAATAAGAAACTCTTGAGGCTTTTTGATCAAGGGCATGATAGGAGGAGGTGGGCTTGAGTAACATCAGAATGTTAATAGTATAAAACAACGCTAACAGAATAACATTGAACAGGGAGCAACAAGTTGGCTGGGTTTACCAAATTAAGAACAGGAAAGATAGAAAATCAGATATGAGCTATGGCAATAATTGAAGAATTTGAGGATACTTTTTTCAGAATCCCACAGTCACTATGTATGAGTGTAGCAGAACAGGTGAGAAGAGCAGCTCTGACTAAAGACTTTTAGTATAGGTCATGGACATTGAATGTTTAAGACTTCTAATTCCAGTCTGGTACTCCCAATGGAGGGAAAGACCAGATTGCCTAACTTGGACTTGAGCATGGCTAGACTTTCCAGTTCAATGTCAGCATCTGATCCTAAGTTTTTCTACCTTAAAGGCTCTTTAATCTTTTTACCCTGAATTGATCAGACTACAAGTGAACTGATATAATTCATTTCACTGGAAAACATGAAGCAATGAGTGATGTTTTGATAAACCAATTCACCACAGCATTCATAATTCCGGATGAGCCTGAAATATTCCCGTTGATTGATTGGTGGATGCATTATCTTTCTAGAAAGGGTCTCTTCTCCTTCTCCTTTTGACAGCTGTTCTTCCTATTATAGGACACTAAATGTACACTTAATCCAAGATTCTATATTCACTTTTCCCCTGGAAATCTTAAACCAAACTCTCAATTATACTTTTTTGCTGATGATTTCAAATTTATGTCTCCAGAACTCATTTTTACTCTTAAACATAACTTCTAACTGCTGGATAGATGTCCTTCTGGGATATTCCACTAGTACCTCAAACTCAGCATAACTAAAAATCAAGTTTGTCATGTTCTTCCACAAGCAAAGTTGTTTTTTCTGACTTCCTAATTTATATTAATGATCTTATCGTTCCTCAACTTTCCAAGACTCAACCCTTGAAATAGTCTTTGACTTCTTTTCAACTGCCCACTCCATCTAAAGTATGTAAAAACCTTGCTGATTCTACCACTACCGTATCTCTTAAAATTGGTGTGGCCCCTTTCCCTTCACCATAGTATATAGTACAGTGAAGGTTTTCATTGCCTATTGCTTAGCATCCTACCTGAAATATATCCCCACTCCTTATACTGCCACTCTCAAGTAAATGGGGCCTCATTCTCATGGTATTTTGCTATATATTGTATCTATTACAGCTCTCTTTCAATAGTAATAACTAGAAGCAATACTAGGTGCTAGGCATTGTCTTATGTGTTTTATATATATTACCTTCTTCAATCTTTACAAAAAGTCTTTGGGGATATGTATAAATACTAGCCATGTTTTATAGATGAAAACACTGAGGTATAGGGATGTTAAGTGACTTTTTCAAGATAACCTAGTAAGTGACAGCACCTGGGTTTGAATCTAGGTCTCTGTCTCTTTTGTGAGCAAAGATCTACATTGAAACTCTTGGCTTCTTTTCTGCCCTTTAAACTCCTCCGAGTGGGTGTTGGGCATGTACTCATGTGACTTTTACACAGTGCCTTATATAATAGTAGTTACTGTCTCATATATATATGTATGTATATGCTTGGGATTATATATATAATATGACAGTAACTACTATTATTTATATATATAAATAATAATTTTAAAATTTTATAATTTTATAAAATTTTATATATATAAAATTTTTGAATGAATGAAGATTTTGCTTGATGACAGAATTCAGGGAAACATGAAGCTGGAAGTCATTTGGTCCTGTGGTTCCTGAGGAAGGGAGATTGTACCTAATTCAATATGATGATAGACTTTAACCAGACCAGATCATTAAAGTAGTCCCTAGTTAGAATAGAAATGACCCAAGAGAAATCAGACTGCAGCCTACATGAAATCAGACATTGGGCTCAAAAGCATGTGCTGAACTCTGCCTCTCCCTTCAGTTCTAATTTTGGGCTTTCTTTGTTGCATACCTGGAAACTCATACCCTTTTTAATTTAACAAAAGAAGGGTAAGAATTAAGAGAGATTTGAAAACACTGAGTGCATAGCAAGAGAGTGTTTGCAAAAGTGGGTGGGGCAGAGACTCTCTGGGAGGCCTGATAAAATTACTTTTTGGCTGAATGAGATTGCAAACTTCTTGAGGCTGAGTAGTGCTATTTCATGCCTCTACCACAGGCATTTTCTCTCTGAGAAATCAATGACCCACGAAAGCAGTTGGTGGTGGGAGGAGGGGAGTCCCTGAGCTAATCCTTGAGGTTGAGACAGAAATACACACTTTGCTTGGGATTCAGCTTAGAGAGATTGAGGGGAAGCATGACTGATCTGTTTGGAAGGGCTTGTCTTTGGTTGGCACCATTCTGAGCACTGAGTTCTCTGTCAATGAGCACTTTACAGGGGAGATAAATGGATTTGGAGCTGCGGATGAGAAAAGGGTGTCAAGGAAAGAATAAACACATTATCTGAGTCCTTGCACCAAACCCCTCACTGAAGTGCTCAGGGACTCAGACAATGTGTTTACCAGCGGCTAGGTGGGAGGGAAGGAGAGTCTCTCCACCCCTGTGGGTGAAGCAAGCTACAGAGATCTGACATAATAAGAATAGACAACATTGGAAAACCAGACCAAAATAAAAAAGTAAATAAATAAACATTTAATCTGGAGAGATGAGTGGGTAGCAATATTTTGCAAATATGGAAAGAAAAAGCAAATACCTGGGCAAATTCAGGGAAAATTTGTAATTTTTCTTTTCCTATAATGAAATTCTTTCCTGCATATTTTTAAATTCAAGAAGAGTCTTTTCCAACAATGAATAGGTATGGGGAGGGTAGATCCAAGCACATTCAGGTCTTGAGATACCAAATCATTCACTAATGACTTTGTTTTATTAAATATGGTCTCCCCACAGAGGACAGGCTGAGGAATCAGGCATTAGTGTTCAGTTTTGAAAACTATGGTTCTGAGAAATGATGTACTTAGGTAGGTGTCCCTAGAGTACAACTCAGACATTCTTAAATCTCCTAGAAAAGCCCTGTCCTTTCAGTATTATCACTAGCTGATTATAAAACATTGAAATAACTAAATGTGTAGCTCTTATTTCTACTTTATCAGATAGAAGCAACTTCTAGTTTTAGTGCATTCCCTCTCCCGACAAATTTGCTGACGCGGTACATGTACACTCCATTTGATTGCCCTTCACCATATGCTACCCTTCTACATCATTTATGATCTGGCAGCTAGCTACCTATAGCTCTGGTATTAATGTCTGTTAAGTCCCCTTTACCATACACCTTCCTTGAGCACCCCAGGGTCAGGAAGTTCTTTTCTTGCCATGATATAGAGTTCTGCTATAGAATCAATTGTCTGTTCTCATTGCATTTGCATTGAAGATGTAGAACATCCTCCATTACACTCAACTATTTTCCCTTCTCATATTTCTTGTATTTTCATCCTTCTGTATTCTATTGGTCATACAACTGTTTCTCTTGGACTTTATCTTCTGTAGCTTCACTATAACATGCCCCAAACTGAACACACTCACTTGTTTCACTTTCCTCAACTCTTCCTCCACCATGCACCTATCACTACCAGCCTCAGATTTCTCAGCTTAGCCAATAACACTATTATGAAGCTGTTGCTGGCAAAAATCTTAGATGCACCTTTTCTTATCACCTTCCTAGATTCCTTAGTCAGGACAATTACTCACATGTACTTTCTAATTTTCTCTCCTTTTTCCTAGTTCTTATTCTCATCATCTCTGAACTGCACTATGGCTATAGCCTCACAGCATACTTCTGTAGATTTTCTACATTAGCTCCAAAGTAGATACTATGTAACAGAAACTTCCTGTGATCTCACAACTGGTTTACCCACAATCAATATCCCAACACCATGCCCTTTCCCCTGCCTGACCCCAGATCTATATAATTAGAAGACAGGGTAGTGGTAGAGGAATAAATCATCATTTTGATGACTTGTGGGTTGAGTAGGGGTGCAATGTATTTCTTTTATCTAATCTAAGTGAGGGAGACACTGAGGGAGACACCAAGAGAATCACTCTTAGAGACACTGGGTGCTTAGAGAAATAAAAATTAGAATCCGAATTTCTCATTAGAGGTTTGTTTGGCTAGAACACTTGATGAACTTCCCTGCACACATCTCTCCTCAACCCCCACTCCCACCCCTAGCAAGGAAGAAGAGAACTGGATAGTAAGGGGGGAGTCTGTTCTCCCTCTTTTCATGTTGGCTCTGAGACATGAGATTTCTCTGAGTCAAGTACACACCTCAGAATCAAGCTGGGTTTACACTGTTGGGCTGTCTTTCCTGCACTTCCCCTAAGGGACAGTGATGGCCAATGTACCCTAACACCCAGCAACAATATGTAGTCACACTATGGGGGCAGGGGAAAGTGATGTTGGAAAAAATAAGTTGGAAACTAATCCCTCCAAATCAGGCAACTGATAAGTATCCCTTCTTCTAAAAGGTTCTATAGGCAGCATTTGCAAGCCTACTAATAAAAAGCATCAACTTTTACCCCTATTAGCAAGAAAGGCAGAAAGAGCCAACAATAAAGAAACTATAGCAGAGGCCACTTAAGACAAACTTATCTCTTTTGTCTTCTATTTCCAACCTCTTGCATGAGCCAGAGCCTTGAAGAGGGAGGGGGATATGTTGGCCTGGGTCAGACCATTCCCCTGCTTCAACTTCTGGGACTGGAAGTCAAAAAGAAGTGTAAGTTAAGACACCCCCACTTACCCTCCAACCACAAACAGGGAAGAGTAAAGCCATAGATAAATTAGGATATTTATAGTTTTAAATTACATCATTTCTAATAAACAAAAAATGTCCCAAAATTGACCACCAGGAAGTTATATCCAAGATGTTACTAAAATGTCAGAAAGGCATGGCTCAAGGTAGTGACTTGGGAAAATTCCCCCAGATGATTTTATGTTTGTAGCCACTGAGTAGAAAATGTTCAATGAGTGAGTTGTGATAATGACATACAAGTTCCTCTAGATAAAGAGCTCCCCAATGACTCCTTACTCCATATCCTGCAGGTTAAAGATGTACTCTTTGCGTGATTCACAAGGCCATTTGTAATCAAGCACCTTTGCCTCCATATTATCATTTATTGATATTTCTTAATTCCACGTTTGGAATTATTATTCCAATGTATCAGGCTGTCCATTCCTGTGTCTTTGCACTCATAGTTTCCTCTACAAGGAGAGCCTCTTTCCACCTACTCTGTAAGGGAAATTCAATTAAGTCTTGGTTTAAACACAACTGCTTCTGTAAAGCCTTTCTTAATACTTGTAGGCAATATTAACATATGTCTTCTACCATATTCCCTTTCCACATACAACTCAGTTATCTTATTTAGTTAGTTCTCATTGCAGTAGTTGTGTGTCTGTCTTCTCACTAGACTCTAAGTTCTTTGAAGGTATCAACTTTGTTCTCTCTTATAACCTAATGCTCTGGGTGGGAGTGGTTGGTTTGAAGGATAAATCCAGAGCCCAGGGCAGGAACATAACCAGATATTTCATGAAATTTGCTTTGAAGAGACAACCTTAAGTCTGTGTTGATTCGGCTTTGGGTTGAAGAGACAAAATCTGATTTTACCTACCAGGGTTCTTTCTATTTTATATATCTTTTTCTTCAAGTCCAGATGTTTCTGAACCCCCAAATTCAGTTAATTCTAAAGGCTCATACCTACCCTAACTCAATGTACACTTTCCTGTCTCACCATGGCAAATTCACAATTATCTACAGAAAACAACTTTCTTCATGTCTCTGAAGACATGGCTGGTATTTAATATTGTTAGGATAAAATGTATAAAGCTCATTTATTACATGCTGTCTTTAGTTGTCTGTCCCTGGGTGAAAATCCAATTTTATTTAGATTATAAACTTCTAGAAGGCAGGCCTTACCTTGCTGTGTACTTCAATGGCAGAAACATGTTTCATTCTATAATGACTTACTGGACCCTTACCTGGGCTGACACTGTGTCAGAGTAGCAGATATCAAATGAAGCAGTCCTGACCTCTGCTCTTAAGTGCTTCACAGAATCTGGTCCTTCTCTGTCTTGGAAAGTTGTCCTCTTTGACCTCGATGGAAGTTCCTGAGAGGGCCAATGGAACAATAAGATCAGAGAGGGTTCCCAAAGCAGCTGGCCAGGCCATCAGAGCAGTGACCCTATAATCACTGCTGATGAGACGACGCAAGTCCCATCCAAATTATTCTCACAGCCTGTTCGGGCTTCAGTCCTGGAGACCTTTTCATCCATCGCATACAGTTTTGAATGCATAATAACTGACACAAGAATGTGAAATAGTAGAAAGATAGGGATCATAGACTCAGAAATGATTGCTTTTAGATCCAATTTAGCCTAAATTGAGCTGATCAGATTTAGATGCATTTTTCCCATTTAATTGTGACTAGATTGACTGACCTTTTATAGCCCTAATATAGGAGGGTTGTTGGGATCAAGGCATCATGTTCTCTGATAGGCTGTGGCCCATTACCGATGCGCCCAACACACACATGTGCACACACACACACTCCTCATAGGCACTTTCACTTCTCAACTAAATCCTCTCTTTTTCTCTGCAATTATTTCTCTACTGTCACCATCTCAAAATCTTGCTAAATTTTAACAATAATTTTTATTTTGTTCCCATAAGTGAGATATTTTAGGCCTCTAAGATTTCTTTAACCTTACCTGAGGACATTTCTTTTCTAGAGAGAGGGGGAGGGAAAGAGAGAGAGATTCAGAAAAGGACACAGAGAGAAACACTGATGTGAGAGAAAGACATCAGTTGGTTGTCTTCTTGTATGTGCCCCTACTGGGGGTTGAATCCACAACCTGGATATTGGCCCTGACTGGGAATTGAACCTGCAACATTTCTGTCTACAGGATGATGCTCCAACTGACTGAGCCACACTGGCCAGGGTGCCTCTGAGTTTTTTTCATCTCAGTAATTAATATGTTTGGGGAATTCTAAATATATGTCTGTATTTTTCTTTAGTCTTGAAAATAGACAAGTATACATATTGTCTATATACATAGAGACTACATGTGTGTGTTTATTTGTGTGTGTTTATCATATATGCATGTACATACAGAGGCATATTGTATATATAATAAACATAAAGTAGAAATATATTTTCTACTTCTACTCCTTCATTCCCACTCTAGTCATATCTCCAGGACAAAACCTTTGCCTCCCGTTTTTCTCTCTGGCTTCTGCCCCTTATTCTCCCCCTTCATTCCACTGTGCTCCTCCCATCCCTCTTCATTTCTAAACCTAGTTTTAACTGGATCCTCTCAAGGAATTGCATTGTGATACTCTGAGTGCAGAGATTCAGCCTCCAGGCTAAACTCTTATGTGTCTTTTACTTAGTAAGGACATAAATCTTCCCCTTAGTTCTCTCTAAGGGATTATTCAAATTGGTCAGATTGAGAATCCATCTATTTCTTTAAAGCAGGGCCCATGAATAGCTGTTAACACAATGCAAGAGTTTAAGGCATTAAGCGTGTACCTGCAAGTACTTTGCAGTTCCTCACTTCCTTCCCTGTGGGAGTGCTTTCCAGTAGACAGGGGTAGGGAGAGAGAGCAGAGTAGAAATAAGCTGATTTATCTGGAAAACCGCTCCTCTCCATCTTTGCCATTTTAATAAAGCTTAGAGTGGGGAGAGATTTGAAGCCCTTCAGAGCAGGCCCGTTAAAACAATCGGGGAGTGTGTAAAACACAGCTCAGGCCCTGCCTGCCGCTCTTCAAACTGACGTCACCTCATAAATCCACAGGCTCTGTTCCCAGCCCCAATCTGCGAGGCACAGCCTGGACCCATCAGCAAGCTGCTTTTTCTGGAGATTAATTATTTGCTCAGACAGAGGTCAGGTAGAGGGTCTTTAAAAGATTGCTTCAGTGTTTTGGCCCCAGCCCCTCTCATTTGGGGGGAAAAAATGGACTTCCCTGTGCAGTCATGCTGCAGACAGGAACACAGGGTACAAAAAGGCCAACCTGCTTAACTGGAAGGGGCTCCAGCATCATTTGACCCACCCTGCCCACCGACGCAGCAGGAACTAAGAGCCAGGGAAGTGAAGGGCTGGGCTGGTCTATCGGTTTTTCTTACTTTGCTGCCTCAAGGTCATAAGATTCCAGCCTGTCTCCAGGACAGTCTGTGGTTAAGTTGAAAATGCAATGCATTAATAAAGACACGAGGTAGGAGAAGCCAGCTGACAAGGGACATAGGGAGTGTTGCACACAAGAGGCCATGAGACCTGTTGGAAGCCCCAGAGCTTTCTTTCCAGGATGTGCTGGGGTTTGCGTATCAGCCACCTGGATATCTCTCTGGAGACACACTTAAACACACTTGGAGAAAGAATGCTTGCTAAGCATTTAACAGAAACCAGAAGAAAAAAAATGGAGAAAAGGCTCAGGGTGTAACAGTTGTCAAATATCTGAGGATTTCCAGAAGGGAGATAGGAAAGGCTGTGTACTTCGAAAGCAAGATAATGAGAAATGGATTTTTTTTCTGAGACAAGGGACAGGAATTGATTAAACTGGTCAGAAAGCTACTTAAGTTTTGTTCACAAGTTTTATGAGGGTGGCAAGCAGGGGTTTGTTGATAAATGTGTAACAACTGCCTCTTCAGGGGAAAAAAAAAAGCCCTGGTTTGCAGTGATTACTGATTTCTCTGGTATAAATACCTCCATCAATGCTGAGTCCAAGTACCAATGTGAAGCCACTGAATGTGGAGATGAGAAGTGATGTGCACAGTAGGCTCTTCTGACTGGTGGGAGCTGGCCCCAGCCCACAGTTGGTTGTGATGAATACGTGAAAAAGGATATTATGTTCTCAGTTCTTGTGCTGTGAGAGGCTTCATGGTAAAACAACCAAAAGATTGGAGCCCTGCGCTAGTGTGAATTGTACCCTGCTATGCACTCCTGGCTGTGCATTTATAATTTGTACACTTTCCTCTGTGTGTATTGTATTTTAATAAAAATTTAAAATATTGAAAATGTAAAATAAGGAAGTCTTTCCATCCCTGGCAGCTGTAAAGACATCACTTTCATCATCATTTCTCTGAGTTCTTGTCTTTGATAAGGTACAGGATTGGGTTGCAGTGACAGTGGGTGTAAAGCAGCATTTCAGACAGTGACGAGTGTGTGGTCCCATTTTGGAAGAATTGGAAAGAGAAAGCTTAGCTTCCTCCCAGGTAAAGGGCCTGATTGACAGTCTGATGGGAATCAGAGAGAATTCTGGAATGCAGCTTTCTGTTCATAGCCCTTGGCTCCTCTGCGTGCCCCAAATAAACACAGACTATTGACTGTGGTTTCAGATGAATCCCCCTGCAAGTGCTGGCATAGCACAACACAGTGGCTATGGGCCTCACCCTCCAGGGAGGGAGCCCAGAGCAGGCCTGCCACACAGGAGATAGAGTTGGAGGGGAAGGGGAAGGGGGTCCCTGAGAGCCAGTCCCAGACTCCTGTGGTTTGGTGGTTGGTCTGGGAGCCCTGGGGCCTTCTGGGGAGAAGCCAGGAAGAAAGGACAGAGTGAGGGAGAGAGGGAGGGAGAGGAGGGGGACTGGCTTTCACAGGGCAGGGCTGGCTGCTTGTGCCTGTTGGGACCAGAATTGCTAGCTGTTTCCTGCAGTGACATTCTACCAAGGGGAGGAAAGTAAACTGCTGTGTACTGGGCAAGGCCTGTTCAAGATTTCCTTTGACTATTACAACAACCCCACGAGGCAGATTTTCATCACCATTGCTCAGACAGGGAAACTAAGGCCTGGAGGGTAAAAGGACTGGCCCCGTGTTAGCACGGGTCAGTTGCTCTGTCACTGGTCTAAGCATGTCCATCTCTGTCCATCAGTCCTTGTGGCTAAGATCTGCCCTTCCAACCTTCCCTGAACAAACATGCAACTCAGCACAGACACTTGTCCTTTGGCTCTCATTCAGAATAAACAGGCAAGTCTCTGGATGCTAAAACCCTGTCCCCAAATGGAACAAAACCAGCATGGCCACCTGCTGCCTCTCTCCCTGCACCCATCACACCTCCTGTGTCCTTCTGTCTCCTGCTTCCATTTTGTACTTCTTGGTCTAGAAGTCAAACACAAAAATCTCTAATTGCTTTCTTTAAGGAAATGTTGAATTTTTCTTATAATTTAGCTACTTTTTTCCCTATTGATGTGGCTGTAGTTTTGCTGGCTGGGAGGGACAGCAAGAACTTTCTCTTTAGTTTGAGCAGGTAAACTGTACTGTTTTGCAAATAGGAATATGTGTGCCTGGAGTTCCATAGATTACAGTGGCAGTGTTTCTCAGAAGTAATGATAATAGCAGCTGACATTGACTGAACACTCACTATTGCTAAGCAATATATCAAGTGCTTTATAAAAATCATATCCTTTCATCCTCACTACAACTGCACAAAGTAGAACCTATTAGAATTTCCATTTCACATGAAGAAAATGAGGCTTAGATGAGTTAAGTGAAAGCTTACTTAAGTTTCCCAAACTAGTAAATAATAAGTCTAGTGATAGAATTTGTGTCTTTAACAACAGTTCTGTGTTGCTATGGACCCCAAAATATGTATGTGCATACATGAAAACTATTAAGCTGAGTCATATGAAATGGCCATTGTGTAGGTCAGAAATTGCCCAGTATTGGCAATTTCATAAAGTTCAACCTGAAGCACCAAATGTAGACTTCCCCTGACCACTCACCAGGTTTGATTGTCTTTGTATGTTAGTGCCTTCCATAGAACAGACCCCTGATCAGTAAATGTTTTCTGAGCATAAGAATGAGGGATTGAGTGAGTGCGTAAGTGGGAGAGAAATGATATAGTGAATTATCAAAGTAAAAGCCAGTTTTAATTTTAAGGGGAATGAGCCTGGGGCAAGACAAAGTGTGCATGTGTGTGTGCATGCGCACACGCACACATGCCTGCATGCCAGGACCCAAGACATTGATGAGCGGGAACCAAGTGCCTTAAAAAAAGGTGTTTTCACCTTCCCTGTGCAACTGTCTGATCCCCCGTGTTTTCATCTCTTATTGCTCACTACTGACTCTAAGGTGGTTTTATCACTGTCAGTATTATTACCTCCAAAAGAAATTACTAAACAAATGTTCTTTTGAAGAAAATCTTGCAGTCTTAGTGAACTCCCATAACTCCTTTCTAACACCGGTAATCTAGGTTGAGAAGTGTTGGTTCCAGCTGAACGGAATTTGACTTGAGAGAGACTCCTTCTGTGACCCGAGCCTCTAGAATCTATGTTCTCATCTCACTGCTGCTTTCCTTCTCTTCTCAGCACCTGATAGAATCAAAGAAATGTAACCTTTGTAACCTCCACAGCCCAAGGAGGACCTCCTAGCCAGAGGATGTGAGGAGGTGCTGAAGGAGAGTCTGAGGGAGAGCTATGTGCATAGGCTGGGAACTAGACTCTCATAGAGAAAGGCATGTGGGAATGGCCAGGGCAGCCCAACCTTGCCCCTGGGAATGGCCACGGTATTGGAAGAGCAAGGACACCAAAACCTAAGATTCAAGAGACAGAAAGTCAAAGCTTATAACTCCCTTTTTCCTTCTCGGGAAACCTTTGGACACAATTCAGGAAAGAAAAATGAATGAAATCAACACAAAGGAGTGGAAGGAGGGACACATGCCCATGGAGCACAAAAAGGAGAAACTTGAAGAAGGAAGACAGACACTCTATTTGCCCCTTCTATGCATGGCCTTCATGTGTTTTAATGTTTTTATTACACATCGCTATCAGTAAAAATGTTTTGAATTCATTCCTAAATAAACATGTTTACTGCAAATTATACACACTTGCTACCATGTTGATACATTATGAACATCTAAGAAATACACAGAACTATAAATTTAAAAATGGATAAGATCAAAACAAGAACAGCAGTTACATTTTCTTTGCACATCTTCAAGGAATCATCTTGTGCATCCACTGGTATAACTTCCTGTCATTTTAAAGTCCTGTAGGTTAGAATAGTGCTGCCAATAGAATATTAGGAAAATTGCATATGTAATGTATAATTTTTCTGGTAGTCTCATTTAAAAATGCAGAGAAATTAATGAAATTGGTTCTAATAATACATTTTATTTAACCCAATATATTTGAAGTATTATCATTTCATTGGGTAATCAATTAAAAATTACTAATGAGTTATTTTGTAACTAAGTTTTTCAAACTAGTGTGCTTTTTATACTTATGGCACATCTTCATTTGGAAAAGCTGTATTTCAAGTGATAAGTAGCTATGTGTAGTTGGTGCCTCCTGTATTAGACAACATGAAATTAGAGAAGTAAGACCTCAGGAGATATGGGAATCCTAGGGACACTGGACATGTGTCTACAGTCAAGGCTAAGAATGATAGAATAAATATGCTAATCTGCCATTGCCATGGTGTGAGCTATAATCTTCCAGTTCCTTTATCTAGACAGCCTCAAAGTGAGCATATCAAGTTCAAGAAATGTGATCCCCTTAAAAGCACATTTTACACAAGTACATAAAACATATGGACATGGTAAAGATGTGCATACATAAGCAGCATACAGTGAGTATCGGTCACTGTGGGGATATGAGGTTGGAGGACAGTGAATAGTAGATTATTAAATTTTTTTTCTTTTAAAAAAATGTATTTTATTGATTATGCTATTACAGTTGCACCATTTCCCCCCCTTTATTTCCCTCCACCCTGCACCCCCTCCCACCTGCATTCCCCACCTTAGTTCATATCCATGGGTCATACATACAAATTCTTCGGCTTCTACATTTCCCATACTATTCTTAATCTCCCCCTGTCCATTTTGTACCTACCATTTATACTTTTTATTCCCTATACGTTTCCCCCATTCTCCCCCTCTACCTCCCCACTGATAACCCTTCATGTGATCTACATTTCTGTGATTCTGTTCCTGTTCTAGTTATTTGCTTTTTGTTTTTTCAGGTATGGTTATTGATAGTTGTGAGTTTGTTGTTCATATTTTTTATCTTCTTCTTTTTCTGAGATAAGTTCCTTTAACATTTCATGTAATAAGGGCTTGGTAATGATGAACTCCTTTAACTTGACCTTATCTGGGAAGCACTTTATCTGCCCTTCCATTCTAAATGAGAGCTTTGCTGAATAGAGTAATCTGGGATGTAGGCCCTTGCCTTTCATGACTCTGAATACTTCTGTCCAGCTCCTTCTTGCCTGCAAGGTTTCTTTTGAGAAATCAGCTGATAATCTTATGGAAACTCCTTTGTAGGTAACTGTCTCCTTTTCTCTTGCTGCTTTTAAGATTCTCTCATTATCTTTAATCTTGGGTAATGTAATTATGATGTGCCTTGGTGTGTGCTTCCTTGGGTCCATCTTCTTTGGGACTCTCTGTAGTTCCTATATTTCCTGGAAGTCTATTTCCTTTGAAAGATTGGGGAATTTCTCCCTAATTATTATTTGTTCAAATAAGTTTTGAATGTCTTGCTCTTCCTCTTCTCCTTCTGGCACCCCCATGATTTGGATGTTGGAACACTTAAAGTTGTCCCAGAGGTTCCTAAGCCTCTCCTCATTTTTTTGCATTCTTGTTTCTTCATTCTGTTCTGGTTGAATATTTATTTCTTCCTTCTGGTCCAAACCATTGATCTGAGTCCTGGTTTCCTTCCTGCCACTGTTGGTCCCCTGTACATTTTCCTTTATTTCATTTTTCATAGCCTTCACTTTTTCCTCTGTTTTGTGACTATACTCAACCAATTCTGTGAGCATCCTGTTTACTAGTGTTTTCTTTTTAATTTTAATTGTTGTTCAAGTACAGTTTTCTGTCTTTTACTCCCATCCCAGCCCATCCCCAGACCTCCCCACCTCCCTCACATTCCCCCCTGCCCAGTTTTTGTCCATGTGTCCTTTATACTTGTTCCTGTAAACCCTTCCCCTTTTCCCCTGAAATTCCCTCCCCTCTCTCCTCTGGTCACTGCCAGCCTGTTCTCTGTTTCAGTGTCTTCGGTTATATTTTGCTTATTTGTTTGTTTTGTTGTTTAGGTTCCTGTTAAAGGTGAGATCATATGGTATCTGTCTTTCACCACCTGGCTTATTTCTCTCAGCATAATGCTCTCCAGCTCCATCCATGCTGTCACAAAGAATAGGAACTCCTTCTTTCTTTCTGCTACATAGAATTCCATTGTGTAAATGTACCTTAGTTTTTTGATCCATTCATTTACTTATGGACACCTAGGTTCTGATTACCAGTGTTTTGAACTGTGCATCTGATAGGTTGGCTATCTCTTCATTGCTTAATTGTATTTTTTCTGGAGCTTTGACCTGTTCTTTCATTTGGGCCTTTTTTTTTTGTCTCTGCATGTCTGTTATGTAGTAGGTATTTGTCAGGGCGGGCCATCCCACATCACTGTGTTGTGGCAGTGTATGTATGGGAGGGATCTGAGAGAGAACAATGCTGCTTGCTCGGCTTTCAGTTGGGTTTTGGTCACTTCTGCTACCCACAAGCAATTTGGGCCCTTCTGGCACTGATTACCAGGTGGTTGGGCTTGTGTATGTTCTAGGGCCCTGTAGGTTTCTCCAACAAACTCTCCTATGAGGCTGGGCATTTCTCCCACTGCCCATAACACCCACAGTTTTTTTTAGTCAGAGGTTTTGAGGTTTAATTTCCCCATGCTGGAACCCTGGGTTGCTCAGTCTGTTTCATTCCCCACTTGTTCCTCCTGGTTTATCTACAAGCAAATGTGGAACTGCCCACTCTGCCTTGCCACAAGTCCTCTCTGCTCCAGCTGCCATCTCTGCCCCTCCTGCTGGTCTGGATGAATGTTTCTTCTTTAACTCCTTGGTTGTCAGACTTCCCTAAAGTTTGATTTTCTGGCAGTTCTGGTTGTTTTTTGTCTTTAAATTTGTTGTCCTTCTTTTGGTTGTGCAAGGAGACACAGTGCATCTACCTGTGCTTCCATCTTGGATGGAAGTCTGGTACTTGTCTTTCTCTCTAAATTTTTCTTTATATATGTCTATATATCAGATGGGGCAAAAGTAGATTTTACAGTTGTCAGTATGTGAAACATACTTTATTCTTGTATTATTATTTATTTATTATTGTATTATTTTCTACATGAACAACTGTCAACTTACTTTTATCCCACCTTGTAACTTGAATTGTCAAAATGCATATTTATTTTAAAATAAATTTAAATCACAATGTTTTTAAGGGCATGTATTTTTTTTCCAGAAAGTATACAGTCTTAATCCTTATTGATAAAATAATATTTCTTTAGTTTGAGAACTAGATTTACTCATAGAGTCAATGTGTTCTTCCTGATAAATGAGACTTCTTTTGGAGAGAAAATGGAGGGAGAATTGGTAGAGGGTTGCTGGGTATAGGGTTGCCAGTTAAAATACAGGACTCTTAGTTAAATTTGAATTTCAGATAAACAGTGAATAATTTTTTTAGCATTAGCAAGTCTCATGGAATATTGTTTTTGAATGATCCAAAAATAATCTCAATATTAGCATGGGACATACATATTTATACTAAAAATTATTCCTTGTTTATCTGAAATTCAAATTTAACTGGGCATCCTATATTTATATTTACCAAACCTAGCAACCCTATTTGGGCTGTCATTATCACAAATGAGTTGTGGCAGTCTTGAAGGGCTACTTTTCTCTACACTTAGGGGAAAGTGCTACCTCCAAGGGAATTATTCCAATCAGCGGTTCCCAACTGGGATGTCGTGAGGCCATGCTTCTAAATCCTCCTGCCATGATACAATAATTATGAAAATAGTTCATCTCCTGGTCTCTCATGCTTTCTCCCCATTTTTCTCCAAATATGGTCTTAAGTTTCTCAACTTTGGATTTCTCCTCCACAGGTATTTTCAGAAACCTGACTGTAGAGAGATATTATAACTTTTGAATGTCCCAATGTAACCACGGCAGGCAAAGTTATTTATTTTAGTCTTGGCCCTCTAAGAATTTATGGTATTTTACAAAGAATATGTTCCACTACTTTTGTTACATATTGACATAATCAGTGCCAGGATCATAGCAAGTGGTGTTGATGAATGTATTTGAGTATGTGGTGTGTCTGTCTGTTTCTGTCTATATATAGTCAGAAATCCTCACCCTATATACAGGGATGCAGGGCATTCCACTTGATTGTCACTGATAGCTGGTGTTCAGATGGACATTGACTTATATCAAGCTTGCAGAAAACCAAGGAACATTAAATCTCATGTAGCTCTATTCATCAAATTCAAATATTAGATTTATCAGCCAAGGTTTTGTTTTTTACTTTGAATGATTCAGGGAGAAACTTAGCCTTCAATAGCTAACTCATCCATTCACCTCAAAATGCAGATCCTTAAAAAATTAATGTAGGCACCTGCCTCAGGCAACCATAGTACTCTTTCCCTGGGGCTTTAATGATGTAAGAATCCTTTAATCCAGAGCTTTCTAACGTCTAATCCATGAGAGGAATGCTTTTTCCACCACATCCCTCTTTCCCAGATTTGATTAGCTCTGTCTATAGAGTTCATACCACAGATAGAGGACAGATGCTTACCTCAGTTCTCTGTATGCATCTTGAATATGAACCCTGGTTAGTATGATAGTCATGTTGGCTCTCCTGAACTCAAGTCTTCATCCTACCCTGTTCCTACCCTCTGAATCCCGCAATAGCTGCAGAGCCTGGGGAGCAGAATGAGTCAAATTTCCAAAGAGATATGTCACATGGCAGGAAATACTAATTCTAAGGCTAGATGTATCTTGTAAAGTTATGTGATGGGGGTGATGGTAAAGGGGATGGTAGTAGTGGTGGAGGGACTGTGTCAGTAGTGGAGGTGGTGATGAATATGATGGGGAGTGTGCATGTATAAGTGAGTAGAGTTGGATGCAGAGGATGGAGTATGACCCAAGAATCAAAACAGAGTTCTGCATAGGACTTACAAGGTCAGGACCTAGACCATAGAATTCTCTTTTCAAAGGTTCTGCTTCATTTATACAGTGGGTAACCTCTGAACTGCTACTGTGGCACCTTAGCCTTTTGTGAGTTTTATCTGTCCCCAGATTCCCTATTCATTTCATTTTTCTTTCCAGTCAAACACTTGAAATTCTTCAGGTATATTTCAAGGTTTCATCCACTGTAGTCGTGCAGTCTTGGTCCTTGCCTTTGTAAATGCTGTCCCCACTGTATCTGGAGGCAAAGCTCTTCTTTCATCAAAATGTCATGCTCACTTCCTTCCCAGAGCCTTCCCTGGACCATGTGTTCTCTTCTTCTCCCTCAGATCTCATTACTAATAAAGTAAGTGCTGACTTGGCCTTTGTTGGACAGAGTAGAAGGTACCATTGGCAGTGGAGACATATGAAGAAGGACTAGAGACTGAGGAATGATGCATAACTCAGAACTTGGAGAAAATCTGAAGAGATAACAGCAGGAGGGAGTATGTGTGAGGCATCGTTTTGTCTGTGGGACTGGGAGTAAGAGCGGGGGGTAGAGATAAAAGATGAGACAAAGGCCCTAGCTGGTGTGGGTCAGTGGTTTGAGTGCCAGCTTGCAAACCAAAGAGTTGCCAGTTTGATTCCCAGTCAGAGCACATGCCTGGGTTGTGGGCCAAATCCTCAGTAGGGGGCATGTGAGAGGCAACCACACACTGGTGTTTCTCTCCCTCTCTTTCTCCCTCCCTCCCATCTCTCTAAAATTAAATAAATAAAATATTTTTTAAAAAAACACGAGTCAAAGACCCAGGTCAAAAGTACCTCAGTCAGGACAAAATGGGGGCCTCTCTCACAGTAAGGCCCATGGTAGGGTTTTAATTTCCTCAAGAGATGGAATGTTCTCTGTTTGTCTTGGAATGTTAATTTAATCTCAGTTTACTATCTCAGATAAATTTTCACTGAGATTCGTCTTTGGAGACTTCTGAACTTTGATCACTGTTACTTTTTTGCCTTGAAGATATATCTCATTTACTTTACCTAAGCCACCAACTGAAAAAGAAATTCTATTTCATTGCTAAGTCCTTGGAATCTCATTGCCTACCCCCACTATCTCAGTCATTGATGTCTGTGCTTTGCTGCACTTGACTGGGTGTTTCCTCCTACACACAAGCACCCTCATCTTACCTCAGTTTTTCTGGGACCATGTTTTCAATATTTTGCTTCCAGAGAGCTCTGCTTCTCACACTTCCCAGGTTATGGCAAGAGAAAAATGCAAAGTCAATAATAATAAAAGGTTTAATTACAGTCTCTTCTCCTGCAATGAACTAGTTGCCTTCTTAAGAAAGTCAATATTATTAAAAATCATGTTATCAAAACCACTATTACTCTGGGAAAATGCGAGTTATTGACAAAAGAGGTGTAGATTAAAAAGTAATTTTCCCCTAGTATAAACATAAAAAAGTTTATTTTAATAATTTTAAGTTATTTTGTTATGGCTAAACTAAGTAGAATATAACAATGATTATCAAATGACCAAAATAAATCTGAATATCTCTGAGAAAAATTTTCAAGAACACAAAAAATGTTGCAAGTCAACAAGTGTCTAAGTACATTTTAGACCTGTTCTCATCTATCAATGTTAAACAAAAACACAAAATGTCCAAATAATAGCTAGCTACTCAAACAAGGCAGATGTGGATTCCTATACAGTTGACCCTTGAACAGTATGCAGATTAGAAGTGCTGACCCCTGAGCAATTGAAAATTCATATATAACTTTTGACTTCTCAAAAATCTAACTACTAATAGCCTGGTGTTGAACTAATAGCCTTACCAATAACATAAACAGTCAATTAACATGTATTTTATATACATATTGTATACTGTATTGTTATAAAAAAGGTAAGTTAGAGGAGAAAATGTTGTTAAGAAAATCACAAGGAACAGAAAATACATTTACTGTATTTATTGAAAAAAAAATCCACACATAAGTGGACCTTCCCAGTTCAAGCTCATGCTGTTCAAAGGTCAACTGTAATGTCTTTGAAATGTTTTTTTCACCCCCACCCAACATATGCCTACGTGCCATACCAGTCACCAATTGCAAAAGCATTTTAACCAATAGTAGGGAGCATAATGCTGGGTACATGTAATGAGGTTATGTAACATTGGACAGTAATAGAATGACTGAAATACAAAGGAATATTAATTTATAGGGAGGTGAGTGTAAAAGATAAAAGTTAGCATCCTGAAGTCATTTTTACAGAAGTCCTCAGGCATTGCTTATAAAACGGATGCCATAAAGCTTCAAAGGAATTATATTCACAGAAGCAAAATATGGTTTAACCTGAGGAGAGAAAGTGATAGTCATGAGCCAGGTCAGGAAGAATGGTAAAATCCAGAAAGAGAAAATCCAGTTTCAAGAAGAAAGAGCTAAACAGGAAGAAGGAACTGAGAAACTGAGAAGCAGACATGCATATAGTAGGCTCAAGACGGTGGATCTGGAATGCAGAGATTAGGGGTGGAGTCAAAGGGGGAAGGGAGCAGGAGAAGAGATGACCCAGTATTTCCGTTTGGACGCGTGTTCCTGTGGACAAAGTCAGGGCACTGGTAAAATGGCCAGGCCCTACAGTAACGATCTCCAACTCGAGGAATGCTAAAGTAGCAGGGGTCCCAGAACTCATCGAATCCAAATCATTAATTTTCAGCAGGGTAAACTGAGGTACAAAGAAGGACATATCTTATGCAAAGTTATAGAACTGAATGTTCCAACTTGTGATTCAATAATTGCTTGTTCATTTGTTTGTCTTTTTGCTCACAAAGTAACTGCAGGTCAGATGGATAGACCTAGGATCTATATCAGAATGCATCTTTCTCCTCTAGAATTAGAAAGTAGAAAAATAAAAAAGATTAGTTCCACTTGGAAATAGCAAATGTGGTTAAAAAAAAAGAGAAGACCCTACCTTAAATCCCCTGCCCAAATTAACATTTGATTCTCCAGCATTTACCAAGTTCAAGGTACATGCTGGGACCAAGGCAGAAGCTGCAGGCTAAAAGATGGCTTCCCTGATAGACTGTAAGCTCCTCAAGATCAGGGACTGAATCTCATTTACCTTTACCTTTCCAGCATGTGGGCAATAGTCATCTTTCAATAAATGTCTGTGTCTTTCAACATGTTATTACTTTATCCCTAGGGCTCCATGTATCTCTATTCCCCTTACATTAAGCAGAAATTCACTGAAATCAGAGAAGTAAGAAGAAAAGTCTATGGTCGCAGGGTGAATGAAGAGCAGAACTCAAGACTACCCTTCTCTTTCTCCTCTCTATTGCTGTCACTACTTCTTCAAGGGATCTAGGAAGAAAATAAGAACTGAGACAAAAACTGGATACAAAATTGAACCATAACGAAGCCGTTGAATACACTAAGAGGCAGAGTTTAGACAAAAGATCTATGAACTGAAATATGAATACTCAGTGAGAACTTCTTTAGAATTTAAGGCTGGAACTCTTCTTGGCCATCTACGAATTTGCAGCATCCAGCACAGGGCTTGGCATATAGCCCCATGTTGCTACTAGAGGGAGCAACTCCAGGTTTAAAGTAATAAATAGTATGTCTTGTAGATAAACTGTTCCTGAACATTTATTGAGTGCCAGCATAGTGCTCAAACTTGAGTTAAGTTGACAGAAGCCTTCAAAACAATATTGTGTGAGATAAACACAATGGTTGTCATCTGTAGCCTGAAATTTTTTACTGTGGGAAAGCCAGTTTCATGAAGATTTGAAGGCCAAATGGAGTCACCATAAAAACAATGCGGCATATACTGGACTGTGGCAGTGAGCAAGGAGAAAGAAAGATTTCTTTGGTGATATAGATATTGGGGGAAAATCATGCTTCTTGGCAGCATTTTGCAGAAGTGGAAGCAAGAAGTGGAAACCAACAATCAGACTAGGAAAGAAAAGAATTTGAGCTACAGTGGAGGGGAGAGAAGGAGAGCTGTAGCTCAGGGTCCCTTCAAGTTTTCTTGAATGTGAAGATCCTCAAAGCAAGATACCCACACACTCCTCAGGACAATTAGTCCAGTTCAGTATATCACAATGCTAAGTGTATGATTATTGACATTTCACCAGAATTGAGAGAAGTTTATCTAGATTGAATTTTGTTTTTTAATTACTAGGGGAGAAACAAATTCCAGTTATTTCTTGATCTAGCATAGCAGTCTTTGCAGAAAAGAGGATAAAACAATCTTGAAGGACAAACAAAATTGTCATGGTGAAGAAACATCAGATCAGAATTTAATTCCCTTGTTCTTGTTTTTCTTAGAAAGCGTTTCCATTCTGCCTGGTTCTGGGAACAAAGCCAAAGCCTGCTTTAGAGGAACAGAGATTTCCAGTAAGTTGAGCGGGTAAGGGTGACTGGATGGGTGGGAGCCTGGGGAAGATTTACTGGGAGCAGTTCAGACACCTATGAGCAAGCTTGGGATGGGCCAAGTGCTAGATCTGCACATTATGCTCTGATTGACAAGAATTCTGAGAAATGTTTAAGGGCCGGGGACAAGTAAGACTGAACCAGAAGACAGAGCTTAGACACCCCCCCATTCTCTTGCCTAAAATAGTCAGCATGGGAAGGGAGGGATGGAAGGAGGCAAACGTGAAGATGGGCACTGTGTTCTTACTACCCCTGTTGATTACACCCCATCATGCCAGGCACTGGGTTTCTTAATATCATCAGTCTCATCCTCCGAAGCCTGTCTTAGGACCAGCCTCTGGAGATCAAGAGCCATGTTCTTCCTTCTTTCCTTCTCTCCAAATCACTTCCTTTTATCTTTTCTTCCAGCATGGTCAATGGAAAAAGAACAGGGGTCCAGGATTCAGAAAGGAAATGAGGATGGAGACTAATGCTTTGTGAATACACACAAAAAATTGCACAAAAAAATTTGTTAGGTTTTTTTTTGTCTACCTGCCTTATTTATATGATCTTTATAATTCAAAAATGTGGACTTTAAAGTTTTGCACTGGTTCATACACTAAAAAGTTGAATAACTGTGAACGAGCCATGTAACTTCTATGTTCCTTGCTAAGAAGTACGGAATATGTATAAAATGAGGACCATGGTATTTTCCTGGCAAATCCCAGATAGTTGCTGCAAAAATCAAATGAGATAACATACAAAGAAGCACTTGGTAAGCTGTAAAATTCTGAACACATGGAAGAGATTTTTTTATTAATAAACTGTTATTTCATTAATAAACATGTCTCTGAGATTCTCCTGCTTGAGAAATGGGTGTTTTCTTTATTTACCTCAAACATGTATTCTGACTCCTCTCCAAAGCCATGTGGAAGTGGGCCTCAAAGATCTAACCATACCTTTGGCACCAGCCAGCAAATCAAACCTTGCTTCCTACCACTGTCTTTATTTGCAATATAACTTTCAAAGCAAGAAACCAAATCTCACGTTCCACTAATGGAGAAACAAGGAGGCTTACAGTCTGACATCCTGACCTTGAGCTCAACAGAGGAGGGAGAATCCGGTGGTGATGAGGAAGGTGAGAGCTGAGAATCAAGAAGGAGAATCCTGCCCTGATCATGATTCTAGGGGCTAAACGAATGGTGCCTTCTGGGAGGCATCATTTTTCATGGACAGTCAGGAATACAAAATCATTCTGGGACAAAATAAGAGCTACTAAAGGAGAAAACTAGTAAAAGAGACTGTGGGAAACTGGCCAATTTTAAAAGGAAGGAAGAACACCAGATCATACAATCATTATGGGCCTGCGGTGAGGCCATATTATATATTTTTACTTCTATCAAGATCTCACATCCTCCTGCCTCTCTTGCTGCTGGTGTGTTACATCACTGGAGAGCAGACATGTCTGGGTGGAAATATTCTATCAATAGTAGCACAATTCTTTAGGAATCCAGACAGTACACACCCACTGACTGCTAGAAGAAAAAAGCCTGGGTTGGGAAGAGACTTAGCAGAGAAGGGTGGGGAAATGAAGCTTGGGGTGATGCTGATGGTAGAAAACTTATTTTCTATTAGGAAAAGTTCCTAAACAGCAACCCAGATTCCTGCATAATCAAAGCCTAGTTTCAGCACAGTGATCCTTCCTTTCCTCCCTCCCCAGCTATTGTCTCTATGAGCATCTGCCAACACTGGGCTCAACCACTGGACTCTATCACTGTGGTTAAAAGCTGAGATAAGCTTGGCTGCAAATCCTAGTTTCTCCACTTACTAGCTATATGGCCCTGGATTGTCAGTTAACTCCACAGACTCAGGTCCTCTTTCTTCTATCAGGTGTGTGTGTGTGTAAAGTGTTAAATCCAATACCTCATTCAATAATTAGCATGTTTACTATTACTTTATTATTAATCATCCAACTGTCACCTAGTAAATACTAACTCACAGGAATTCACAGTAACTTCACAGCAGCTGAAGCTGCCCCTGACTTTCACCTTAGTGTCCTCTGGAGCCCCATATGTGTCCATGTGACATACCTTAAAATACAGGACCATAGTCAGTATGTCTTCTCATGGTCTGAACTCATTATTTATTTGCTTTAGATTGTTTGCTCTTTGAGGTCAGGGTTATGTCTGTTTTATTTTCATAATCTTAGTAACTAGTACAATAATGTGGCACATAGTAAGTGTTTAATAAGTGTTTATCCTGGAGAAATTGTGATAGTTAGGAGGTGACAGCTGGATGATTAATAATAAAGTAATAATAAACTCTTCAATTTCTGAACTAGGCACTGGATTCAACGTTTCACATACATAATACACCTGAGGGACCGAGTAGTCTCTCCAGCCTGTCTCAGTGCAGAAGTGCCTGGAATGGACACATCTCAGCTTCATGCTCATTTGTCTTCAGAGCCTGAAGTCTCTGTGAACAACGGTTGTCCAGATTTCTGTCATTCTACCATAATTTTTACAATGTATTTCCTAATATTGCTTTATCATCCCAATCCTTCCCCACTTACCCTACCACTGTAGCTCATATTCACCAATTCAGAAATCAGAGAAGAGGCCAATTGATCCAAAAAGAGAATAGAACCTGTCCAGAGTTACCAGAGAAGCAAGTGTTCTGCTTGCAGAGGAACCCAGTGAAAACATAACAATAGGTCAGACAACTGTTGACTTAATTTAACTCAAACTCTATTTCATCACCAAAGTCCTGACCTTCAGGTCAAAAGTCAGGCTGTCAGAAATATGCAGAAAGAAGCCCTCAGGGAAATGGGAGGGTGAGTATCCCACTGAGGAGGTTTTCTTCTCTCTGAAGTTCCCAAGGGGCTGGAAGGGATCTCTCAAGCCGAAAATAATACCTGGTGTGAGGACTGCTCATAGATTGAGTTGGGTTCTTCAGCTCAATAAAGTTTGGATGTAAACAGTAATTCTAGGTCATTTTTGCCTTCTTCACCCCTTTATGATAAAAAGCAAAGTCCCTTGTTTAAAAAGGAAAGAACAGAAGAAAAGCGAGAAGAGGAAGTTGGAAGGAAGGAGAAGTGGAAGGAAGGAAGGAAGAGAAAAGAATTCTTGGAAAATAAAACTCACGTTCAGTAAGTGTATATCAATGTGCTTCCTCAGAGTAACGGTCTGTGGTATGACTATGGGTCTAAAGTTTTAAAATTCTAAATATTCTTTAATGGGTTATAAGCTTGAAACAGAATATAAAGTTTTCAAGATCTGTTTGCAACCCAATGTTAGGAGCAGCTGATTAGGCAATTTATCCAGTGTACACTTAGCATACAGTGATGCATTTTATACATTATATATAAAGCTCTTTGTGCCCCATTCAAAGTTCATAGTCTATTCAAATTCAACCTGTCGTGTTACATCGTAGTCACATGTTAAAGGATAGGCCCACTTTTTCTGTGAAAGTAGCCAGAAACAGCAATGTGAAATAATTACATGCGAACTTTTCTAATTTCAGTGATCTATCTCTTGCTAAGTGAATGTCAAAACCCTATTATATACATCAATTCATCCATCTCTTTGGGTAAAATAGGCTGAAACTACTATTTTAAATGCTCCAAATGTTTTTAAGGAAGGCTCTTAATACAAATTTTAAAATCTCATTCTTCTGTAAGGGAATTTGTCTCATGTGACACATAGGTATTTTGGCCATAATTCCAGGAACTCTGCCTGGCTAGAAAGATGTTTTGCCTAGGGCAACTCATCTTCTCCAAAGAGAGGGGAAAGTTATGTGGCACTGTAAAAATAAGCTGCTATGGAGCACTGTTTTATATATGCAAAAATAAGTCAAGAAGAATCTGTAGGGGAGTTCCTCTTTATTCTAAAGTCATCTACTATCTTGGTCCTACTCAAACCTTCAAAGAGAAACCCTCTAGAGGCTCCTTAGTTTATTGATACAGTGGTATTTTATTTGGTTGGCTTCTCCAACACTTATTAAGGTACATGTTCTTGGCATATTTAAGTGCTGAGTAAGAGGCACAATATTTCATTTCTTCAAGCCATGAGTGTGTGAGCCAAGGACCACTGTGATGCCTTGTATATGGAAATGTCTTATGTTGGTGTTTCAGGGTGATAATTTTCACATCCTTCTATCTTGAGAGTTCTGAACGAATTGAGATCAAGACCTAAGAATTAACTGGAGAGATCATTGGTTAAATGCTCATGAGACTGAACTAGGAAGCACTTTGAATGTAAAGTCAAAGTAGGCTACTTTATATTTGCCCTCATGTTGAAACCTTGGGACACAAAGCCCAACACATTTTGCATAGCTGATGCTTATTCAGTTAGCAGCAAGGAAAATGCACCTTTCCCATAGTACGGGGAGTCAGGAAGTCAGGGGGTGGGGCGTGGAGGGTAACTTGCTGTGCATTTTTTACCTTTAACTTGCTAACTACAATCAGACAGGAACATGGATGGATTGGCTTTAGTTTTCCTCCATCTCATCATTCAAATAAGTTTCTTGCTCCCATAGGAGAAGCTATCTGGGTCTGGAAGGAAGGTGAGAGGAGTTCTAAATACTGAGTTTGTAAAGGCAGAAGTTAGTCTTCTATCATCCTGAAGAAATGTGGGGAAAGGAGAACATGGGTATCTCTATGCCCTTGTTATTGTATAGAAGAGAATAGTAGAGCAGATGGCTCTGGACCCTGATTGTGTATATTTAAATCTTCTTCTGTCACTGTTTGAATGACTTCAAAAAGGTTCTTTTAGCCTCTCTACACCTCAGTTTCTTCAAAAGTAAAATGAAGATAACAAGAGTGCTTTTGCCATTGTGTTGCTGCAAAGGCTTTAAGAAGCAATGAGTTGAAGTCCTCACTACAATACCTGGGCCACAAGGAATGCTAAGCACATATTCACTATTGTTAGTTATTTGGGCCCATTGAATGAAGATTTCTTTACTGAATTCTGCTTCCATGCTTAAGTACCCTTTTTTACACTCATATGTCTCTGCGTCAGTGATTGCACAAGAATAAAAGAAGCCGAATTTGTTAAAATGGGATGATGTATGCAAAGATGAGCAACTTTTTGTCACAGACTCAATCTTCCAAAAACTGAGTGCTCATCTTGTGAGGGGCCAATTGGAAAAATCACATAAGCTTACGTATCTAGTGAACACCCCATGGTCATAAAAAGACCATGTATGCACAGCCTCCCCCAAATGCTGAAGAAGTTGATAAGCCAAATCATGTGGCAGAGAAATCTAGCTTGTTGACTTAGATTTTAATCCCTACATATAAATTCAGGTCCTGGGCAGTCACAGAACATTGAGATCACTGCATAATTCACCTTCTAGACTACCCTCTTTTATCTGCACTTTGGGATGGACCTTTGTGCTAAGAAAGGAGTGTGTGGGTAGCCAGGTGGAGACCAAAAGATCAAGTGCCAGGAGGTCCTTGGACCAGGTGAGCTAAGAGATAGATAACATCTAGGGCTACTGCCTCAGAGGAAGGAGTAATGGAAATTGCATGACTACCCTGAAAACCTCTGTTTACATTCCAGAGTACCTCAGGGGAAGGGAAAGGGATCAAAGTCCGTGCTCATTCACTCAGAAGTTAGATTGGTGGATTAGCTTCAAGATGGAGACAGCCTTTCAAGATGGAGTCAGCTCTGTCCTCATCCCCGCTTACCCATGATTGACCCATGTTTGCCCAGATGACGAAAGAAGACACTGGTTTCAAAAGAAAGAAGTGCTGGCGTTTATCTCTTGCCTGTGTCCATCTCCACCAACATGTTGGGGCTAGACCAAAAAGAAGTTCATGAAGCTCATTTCCTTTGCAAGGCACTTTCTTCAGAGGTCCACTGGTCGTCACACAGTGGGGACAGTTTGAAATGCTCTGGTGAACAACCGAAGGGCAAAGACCAGAGTTTCTTGAATTAATCTGAAGAAGAGACGTTGAGAGTAGTAATGAGTTGTGACTGTGAGAATAGTAACTACAATAGTTGAGAAACAATTTTTTTAAAGATTTCCAAATTTTATATGCTACACTTATTTTGTTCAAAGAATTAACTCTTTGTCATCAATTTCGTTGGATTTGTGTTTTAGTTTCCCAGTTTATTGAGTTTTGTACTTGCTATATTATGTCATTCCTCCTATTTTATGTTGTTAATTTTTTCAAGTAACTAAGGTGAATGTTTGGTCCAGTTATTTTTATTTTCACTTGTTAATAAAGGAAAAGCTTAAGAGTATGGACTTGCCATTTCAATAGGGCTTTGGCTACATCCCATACTTTCAGTAATATAATATTTTGATGTAGTTTAGTAGTTTAGTAACACAGTATTTTCTAATAAATATTAATTGCAATTTTGATTTCCACTTACATTCAATAGTCACATACAAAGTTTCTTTTATTATTAATAGTAGTTTCTTTTATACATTTTTATTTTAGTGTTATTAATGGATCAACTATGTGTTAGTGAAAAAATATCACATGGATGACATTATCTTTACAAGTTTATTAAGATTTTCTTTCTGGTATAATATTGATGGTATTTGAGGGCATAGTGTAAGACAAATGAAAGTGTGGGACCTATTTTTTGGATTAAAAATGTGTACATATTATATTTCACAAATATACGTATATATATCAGATATATGTACATACTCATATACAAATGTATTGATATATTATTAATTTTGTTGTTGACATGTTCATTGTTTTTTATCTACTTCATCTGTCAAAAACCGGTGTGTGTATTAGAGTGTGTCATAATAACTGTGTGTTCATTTTCCCTTATATTGGCTTTTTAGCCATTTTTGGTTTCATAGTGTGCTGTGGAATTTACAGTGTATAAAGGTATCTTCATCATGGATTATGTCATTGATCAACATAATACTTCTTGAATCATATTAATGCCTTTAGCCTTTAATCTTACATTTTGTTTGAAACTTATATTGGTGCTACTGCTTTTGTTTTTTGTTCTCTTCGTGTTTGCCTGATAAACATATTGTGCATGTGTTTCCTCAAGCTATTTTTTCTTTATTTTTACTGTTGACACTATTATAAATGTCTCTGTTTTCCCCGCCTCTGCCCACCTCCACCCAACCCTTTTCCCCCCTTCCCTCTGGCCATCACCACATTGTTGTCTGTGTTTCTGAGTTAAGTATATAGGTTCTTTGGCTAATCCTTTTACTTTCTTTTATCTGGTCTCCCCTCCCCTTCAGTTTAAAGACATTTCTCTTAAAAGCAATATTTTGTAATACTTGCCATATTTTGCACTATAATCCAATCTAAGTCCTTGATTTTAAATTGGGGAATTCACAGGTGGATACATCTGGTCTCCTTCATTTCACCTTGACTGTTGTATGAAGGTGGGACAGTGAAGTGACTGACAATGAGTGTGTGAGTCAGAAAAGACAAGGTTTAGATCTGGAATCTGCCTCTAACATCTTGTGACCTTAGGAAAGTGATTTATTCTCTGTGAGTCTGTCAATTTATCTGTAATATTGAAACAACAATATTACTGAGATTACAATAAAGAATCAATAAAATATAACAGAGGAAAGCACCTAATAGTGTCTGATATTTTGTAGGCATGCTATAAATGTTGATTAGCATTTTATTTATAATGATAAAATATAAGTATTGTGTTATTCTATGCATGAATCCCCTTATTTTAAGTTTTATGTATATCATTCCTTTATTTCTTATTCTCTATATTTTGATACATGGACTAGGTTTGTTTCTTTTCTTTTCACTAGTGATTTGAAAGGTAAACATTAGTTTTTAATTAACTAGCAGTCACTCTTATGCTTTCCAAAGACATTTGAATTATTTTTATATGATTCACAACCAAAAAGTAGTTTTATGTATTATATATAACTAAGAAGGTCTTTACTGACTACCTCCTTTGCCTTTCCAATCTTTGTTAATATAATCTAGGGTTTCCACTGACAATTCTTTTATAATAGATTAATATTCACATAAATCACATTTTTCATAAAGCATAATATTTGTTTTATAACCATATTTATACTTACTTAGAAACAACTTTGTGTTTATAGATTTAATACCAACCACCAGTCCTAATATATCATTATTTTCTAATTTTGAACTCTTATTTCCCAATTACCTGGGGTATGTCACCAAGAAAAATTTTCAAGATGAAAATGTAAATAATGCATACATTTTTAATTCCCAATATATGTGTAAGTGTTTTCACATCAAAGACACCTGACTATGACATCCTTTCATTACAACCTTTGTGTCTAAAACCCGAGTCTGATTTGGTTTGTGGTAATTCTGCAGCAGATGTAGACTCTGGCCCTGTGTTTTGTTTTGTTTGTGAATGTGGGTTAGGGGCCTCGCTGCCCTCAACCTGTCACACCATCACGCAGGGGAGAGGTAGGCACCTGTGAGAACTAAAGTTGTTGTTTTTCTATCATACCAGCGGCAGGGGGCTTTGACATAGAAGCTCAGTTAAAACATTACTTAAAAAAATTATTTAATTTTAGACAGAGGGGAAAGGTGGGAGAAAGAGAGGGAGAGAAACATCAATGTGTGGTTGCCTCTCATGCGCCCCCTACTGGGAACTTGGCCTGCAACCTAGGCATGTGCCCTGACTGGGAATTGAACCAGAGAGCCTTTGGTATGCAGACTGGCACTCAGTCCACTGAGCCACACCAACAGGGCAAAACTCTACTTTTTATAATTCATTGTATTTCACTTTAGTTTATGTACTGATGTTCACATCGGCTACAAAGATCAAGTAAATTCAGCTGTAAAGGAAAATGGGGAATCTTCCTACAACTAGAGGAAGGAGCACAAGGCAAATGTGGGAATCACCTCTGTACAGAGGAAACTATGAGATCCCATGAAGATGTTCCAGTTTTAGTCCTTTTCCGTGCCTGGCCCGGTGTCTTCAAATACAAGAGTCCAGGATATTTTTAAAATTTTCTTAAATTAATTTAGTAATTTCTATACCACTTGGTCAACAAAAATAAATAAAACACAATCCCTGCCTTCAGGTTGTTTAAACTATGCCAAAGGAAAAAAAAGAAGAATTGCATACAAAAATCTTATAACATGTAAAAATATCAAATGTAAAAAGCATTTAAAAGAGTCCAGGTTGCCTGTGATCAGATCTGGGGTTGAAGTGGGCTGTTCATGAGCAAGCATGTTCTCAGCAAGGTCCTTAGATCTGGAAGAAACCACAGGGATACATACTTTGGATACATCTGTACGGGGTAGACCACGGGGCTCTAAGGACCTTCCTGGTTCTATGACAATGAAGGACATTTAAATAACAGTGTCTTAGAATAACCCTAACCTGAGCTTCCTCTCTCCTCCAAACTTCAATTTCTAATTCGGTGTGCATGGGTGCTCCTTGAATCTGCAGCATTTTCACAGCTCCACCCCACAGTGACCCTGTCATCCCAGCCACTTATACAGCTCTTAACTATTCTGTAATTATTTCTCTCCAATCGTGTTCCTCCCTCTGAGAGGAGGCACCTCCTGGGAAACAGGGATGGTCCTGAACTTCTAGGTAAGAGAAAAATATGAAAAGGTATTAGTCTGTTAGCCTTGGCTTCCTCGGGAGGATGGAATGGGGAGATTACAATTTTTTTCTTTATATGTTTCCATATAACTGGACTTGTTGGCTTAAGTATATAATGTTTTACTCTTGTTATTAAGAAAGTCAGTGAAGCCCTGGCCGGTGTAGTTCTGTTGGTTGGAGCGTCGACCTATAAAACAAAAGGTTGCAGGTTTGATTCCCGGTCAGAGCACCTACCTAGGTTGCTGGTTTAATCCCTATTCAGGAGCATATGGGAGGCAACCAACAGATGTTTCTCTCTCATATTGATTTTTCACTCTCTCTCTCTCTCAAATCAATAAACATATTTAAACTTATTTTCAAAAGTCAGTGAGGAGAAAGAAAGAAGAAAAAAATAAAGAAAAGAACGTTCTATGTATCCTGCCATAATGTCCTGCCCAAGGAGTAACTATGACTATTTGTTGAACAGATCATTTTGCCTTCCACTCCTGGGCTCACTTCTGGACTCTTCTGTCCTGGTCACTGGTTTCACTGACACAAGGCAGAATCATTAGCATCACTACAACTTAATTTCATTCTGTTTACTCTGGCCCCACCAAACCAAGGACACTCCCAACCCACAGAATTATTATTATTATTATTATTATTATTATTATTATTATTATTATTTTCCCCTCCACTTGCAAAGTGGGAAAGAGCTAAAAACCACAGATAACAGGGGAGTGTTTCCTTTGAGGCTGAGAGTTCCTGAATGGAAGGGAAAGCAGGGCCTCAGATTCTCCATGCCAGCCCCTGACCTAGCTCGGAGCAGACCCACATGGTGGTTTGAGGCTAAAAGCTGAGCTCTTGCTTCAACTTGGGATCTCAAAGAGCTTCCCAGCTGCCCAAAGCCCCAATTTCCCTCACCACACTCAGATGCTGCTGAGTCAGGACTGGCCCAAGCATCATGATGAAGGGGCTGTGTTTGCCTTTGGTGCCAGGCCTGCTTTCTCTTTGCTCAATTCAGAGATCTGTCCTTTTCCGCTCCTTACTGAAACTCGCACCGAAAACTGAGGTGTAGGAAGCAAAGCCCTGCAGCCAGACAGCCCATGAGCTGGTGAATTTGTACAAGTGACTTTCCTGAGCCTGCTTTCCCCTGAAATCAGGGGGGACAAGCAGAGTGAGTTGCCAGAGCATACTGGACATGCCATGGCCACATGCCCATTTGTAAAATGAGCATAAAAATGACTACTTACGTGGGAGAGCAGCAAGTTAATGAATCACGTACAGCACACCATTGATGCCCCCCTACCAGCTCTTCACAGTATTTCTTTTCCACCAGGGCTTGCTCTCTGATAATTCCTTCACATCCCAAAGCTATATCTCAAGCAAAGAGGTATGGCTTAATAGGAGAGTCAAGTAACAGCTGTGCTTTCTTGTGGTGATAGCCTTCTGAGACATGACTCTTGCTTTTGTTACCTAACCTATTAGAGGCTGTAATGGGAAGAGGCAAATACTTGTGGATTTGTGGAGACTGCCAGTCACAAGATATTTGATACTTAAGAGTCTCCAGCTCTGCTTCTATGGGGATCTCTCATCACCTCTCCACAGTCTGATCTTTGTCTTTTCTATCAAAAATGAATATCTTACCTAGCCCTTTCACCAAGTCCATTAACAGACAGATGGATCTTAAAAATCTATCCCCCTGAGCATGGGCATTCTCCAGTCACACATCACTTAAGCCCGTGTCTGGCAAGTTACATTCTTTTTGCAAAGAAAGGAACTAAGATGAGAGAAAAAGAAACCAGCAGCAGAAGAGAAAGCCCCTGGGGAAGCTCCAATCTTGACAAACACAAGTTGGGGGAATACACCAGGGTGCTCAGGAAATGCTGAATAAACCAACTGTTTCATTTCTTTTTCCTTTGGATCTGGAGTTCTAGGCCAAAGTGCAGATTCTCTCTCCTTCGAGGAGTTTCTACTATGTCAGCAACCCAGAAATGGGGCGTTTGGGAGGATGGGAATAAAGGAAATGAGTAGGACAAGGTCAGCGGCATGTATTCCAAGACGTTCTCCTGTGTCTGGGCTTCATTTAGCTTCGCTATATTTATGGAGTGCTGTCTTCCAGGCACTGAACTCCTTAGAGGTATTAACTTATTTAATCTTCATAGCAAGCCGTGAGGAAGGTACTCTGGTGGCCTCATGGTTGAGGCGAGGACTGTGTTGCTCGACAAGGCTGTGAAATTAACCCATGGGTACATGACTAGGCCACAGCAAGGCTGTGTCATTCACGGGATTCAGGCTGTGCTCTAACCACTCCTCCCATTTGCCTCCTCCACTGTCAACCCACAGTGTGACGCTGGCCCGCCTGCTTCGTGTCTCCGGGTCTCACTGCCCTGTTCCACAGCCTGAAGGGGGTGAATGAAAGATGCTCTATGTTTCCTTCTATCTTTGTCTCTTTATAGGTCTTTCAGTTCTTCTCCAAGGCAAAGGGAGATTAAAGAAGCCCACTGGTTAACTCCCAGGAAAGCTAGTGAGATGTTACATGAACATTAACGTATAAACATTTGTTGGCATCCCAAACTGCTGCAAAATCAGAACTTTTCCTATAAGTTGTCACCTATTCATTGCCCACTGCCTTCCGCCCTGGGTAGAGACCAAAAGCTGTATAATGCTGCAGATGGAAAAAGCCTATTTTCTTTCGGTAATTTCCAGCAGGCTGTACTCATATCCATAATCTCTGAAATGTTTTCCTGGGACAGTGCTTTTTCCATATTTTTTATCCCAGGATCCCAGTTTCCCTGACGACACAGACAGGTTTGGGCAAGACACCACCCAGTCATATTTATAAAAATAATATTGATTTCCCCCCTTAAATCCAGAGTGAAAGAGGAAGGAACTAACTTCACTTAAGCATGGAAAATAAAATTGAACACAACAGTTGCTGGTTCCAAAGCCCCAAACCAGTCCCTCACATTCTGTTGTGGTTGCATGGAGTTGAAGGGAAAGGGGGGAAATGCTATTTTAAGTTTCTGTAAGGCATTAAAAAAAAAGTGCAGAAATACATCCAGACCCCCAAGTTGGTGCAGAAGATATCCAATTCCTTCATTCAGTGGAATAGTAGGCTAATATTAGAATTTCGGCCTTAATAAGCAGCTATTAAAAAAAGAAAAAAAAGTTACCTTATTATAGGGAGGCACTCTCGTGTTGCTGGTGGGAAACTCCCGGGTAGAATATGGGAAGGAATCTGCAGCCAACACACACAGCCTTAAATGTTACTTTAAATTCAATCTTTAAAGAGGGATTTAGCTGCCATGATTAAAGTCTCTCGTCTCTGAATCTGCAAACACAGAAATATGCTGCTGAGGAATTTGGACATTTATCACAGGCTTTAGATAGTGCTAACCTTCAGCTGCCTTTGGATGCTTAAAAGATGTATGTGCCTGCTTTTCTCTCCCAAAATACACAGCATCAGCTTTACGTGGTGGAAGATGAGCATACTCTGATAGTGCAAAGTTTCTCTTGTACTAGAGAAAGGGAGAGAACAGAGTAAAAAAAAAATTTTAGGACGTTTTAAAAAATTGACTCAGTATTATAGGTAGAAATTCTAATGCTAAATGGCTTAAAGAATGATAATTTATCAAGTTTCTTTTTCATTCAATGAGAAGTTTAAGGATAGGGTGGCTTCAAAATTGGTTCATTCAGTGGCTCAATTATATTGTCATGGGTCCAGTCCCCCACCCCTTTCGACTTTGCTGTCTTCAATGTATGAGCTTTGTGCTCAGGCTCACCTTCCTCATGGTCACAAGATGCTTGCTGAAGTTCCAAATATCACACACAGATTACCATTTCCAGAGAAAAAGAGGTTTTCCATTTCCATGTATCTATTTTTGGAAGCAAGAAAAACTTGCCCAGGAGTCTCCACATACTTCCTCCATGACATGTAGACCAGAGTTTCATCATATTTCTATTACATGGACAGAGTCCTAAAACCACCATGACAGACTTAGACTAATTAGAACCCCCGTAAAATACATGACCTTGGAGTAGAGGGTAGATACCAGATAAGTACCCAGTTCTCTAGGAAATTGGAAATTAGAAAGAAAAAAAAGATTAAAAAAAAAAAACCAGCCAACAATGTGAATATGTTCCTTATACTTTGCATTATTCAACACATCAACAACTTCCCAGAGGGGGAAGTTTAGCCAATGTGGAAGAATTTGTTTTCTTACATGTACCACAATTATTTTTCCAAAATTGCATATCAGATTAATATAAATGTCTTTATGGAAAACAATACATGGAAGATAATACAAAAACTGAGACTTCTGGATCAACAAAATAATGTAGGACATACAGGCTCTTGACATTTAACAGTTAGAATAGAATACTGGCTATGTTCCTGAACTCCAAAGCTGCAGTGGTAGGGTTCAGGCAATGCCTCTTCCACTTACTAACTGCTGCCTTTGGTCGTGTTATTTAACCTCATCGTGGAAATGAAAACAGCATTTACTTTGTTAGAAAGACTGAAAGGGTCAATACCACAACAGGGTTTAGAACATTGCCTTCCATGCCGAAATTATAAAAGTATAATGTGTAATTATTACCTAGTAAATACCTCATTTCTTTATACACAAAAAAATCCTTTGGAATCTCTATTCTTAGGTTCTATTCTAATCTTCTATTCTATGTGTT
Source organism: Tonatia bakeri (assembly GCA_004024845.1). Classification (NCBI taxonomy): domain Eukaryota; kingdom Metazoa; phylum Chordata; class Mammalia; order Chiroptera; family Phyllostomidae; genus Tonatia; species Tonatia bakeri. The sequence continues at coordinate 266 of PVIA01003574.1, read as the reverse complement.
CAAGAATATTTGCTGAACAAAGAAATAAATAGAAAATTCCTCCTTCTTAACCTTTTCTTGCACTGTATTCATTTATCTTGACCAAAAGATAAATTAAATTTTTTTCTCTGGTTAATTTTTTAAAACCACAATCTAACCAAAACTGAAGCATATAGATAGACTCTGAATTTCTTTTTCTTTTTCCTTTGTATTTAATTATATAGTTTATACAGTTTGGTACACAATACTACATCAGTTTTAGATGTACAGACAGAAGTGATCACATT